>JAUTBQ010011127.1:0-120790 GCA_032361185.1 Lepetodrilus ovalis
GATGCGGTAATCGGCCTGCCTGCCAACCTGTTTTATGGCACCAGCATTCCCGCCTGTATTCTGATCTTTAAAAAATGTCGGGTGCATGATGACAATGTATTGTTTATTGATGCCAGTGCCGAATTTGAAAAGATTGGTAATCAGAACGCGCTGACTGACAGCCATGTTGAAAAAATTATCGCCACCTACAAAAACCGTGAGACAATCGACAAATATGCCTATGTCGCACCAATAAGCGAGATAGCCGAGAATGATTACAATCTCAATATCCCGCGCTATGTCGATACGTTTGAGGAGGAAGAACCGGTTGATATAGCAGCAGTGGCGATAGATCTGCACGCACTGGAAACAGACATGCAGAAAACAGACGCAGAGATTACCGGATTTTGCCAGGAGCTGGGCATAGATAGCCCGTTTGCATCATGAGGGAAGGCATGACAGAGACAAATAAACAGAATGTACCAGCCTTGCGATTTCCTGAGTTTTTGGGAGCTTGGAAGACTTCAGCAATTGCGGATATTGCAAGCGTTACTTCGGGAGGAACGCCAAATAGAGGGAGAGCCGAGTATTGGGGTGGAGAAATAAATTGGATAACTACCGGTGAAATTAAAGGCGGAGCAATAACTTCAGCAGTTCAAAAAATAACGAATGCAGGTCTTGAAAACTCATCAGCAAAATTATTCCCTAAGGGTGCTGTTTTGATTGCAATGTATGGTCAAGGAAAAACAAGAGGCCGCTCTGCAATTCTTACAATTGAGGCCGCAACTAACCAAGCCTGTGCAGCAATAATAGCCAAAAGTGGAACTGCACCAGAATATATTCTACACAATTTAACAAGTCGCTATGACGAGCTAAGGGAACTTGCAAATGATGGTGCACAAAAAAACTTATCTGGCGGCCTTATAAAAACTCTAAAAATATCCAGTCCCTCCCTTCCAGAACAAGAAAAGATTGCCAGGTTTTTGTCGGTGGTGGATCGCAGGATTGAGCATCTGGACAGGAAAAGGGAGCTTTTGCAGCACTATAAAAAAGGCATGATGCAAAAACTCTTTTCCAGAGAACTTCGCTTCAAAGACAAAAACGGCAATGACTTCCCCGATTGGGAAGAAAAACCATTAAACTGGCTTTTGTCGGAGCCAAAGGAAAGAAACCGAGAATTAAATTTTTCGAAAACTGATGTACTATCTGTTTCTGGGGTTTTCGGCTGCATAAATCAAATAGAGTTCATGGGCAGATCGTATGCAGGAGTATCTGTCAAAGATTATCATATAGTAAGACACGGTGATATTGTTTATACAAAAAGCCCGCTGAAGAAAAACCCATATGGGATTATTAAAGCAAATAAAGGACGCGACGGGATTGTTTCAACGCTTTACGCTGTTTACAGACCCACCAAAGAGGCGGACTCAGACTATCTAGATTATTACTTTCAATTAGATGATAATCTAAATCGCTATTTGCGCCCAATCGTTCGTAAAGGTGCCAAGAACGACATGAAAGTGAACAACTCAGATGTTTTGCGAGATTCAATCTGGACTCCCCACCCCGACGAACAACAAAAAATCGCCGCCTTCCTTTCCTCTCTCGACCGTAAAATAGAGCTTGTCACCCTTGAACTCACCCACGCCAAAGCCTTCAAAAAAGGCTTGCTACAACAGATGTTTGTGTAAGGGGAATATATGAACAACAATGCTAAAAAATGGAAATCAGTAGAGGGGCAGATCGAACTGCTCCGCTCGCGTGGTATGATTATTGATGACGAAGCACAAGCGGCTCAATTTTTAAAACGTGTCGGTTATTACCGTTTGAGCGGATACTCATATCCCTTTCGCAAGTTTGAGGACGGCAAGAATGGCAAACGATCAGATAAATTTATTGAAAACAGTCAATTTTCGGATGTGATTGCCCTGTATATTTTCGACCGCAGGCTGAAACTCATGGCCATGGATGCCATTGAACGTATAGAGCTGGCTGTTCAGGTTGACATTGCCCACCTGCTTGGACGACATGACCCTTTTGCCCATCATGATCATAGATTTCTGGATAAAAATCTTGTTAAAAAGGATGGCAGTTTTGGCTATCAGGGCTGGCTGGAAAAATATCATGCTCTGGTCAAACGCTCAAAAGCGGATTTTGTTAAGCATAATCTGGGCAAGTATGGAAAATTGCCTCTATGGGTAGCCATTGAAGTATGGGATTTTGGTGCATTGTCGTTGTTTTTCTCATTCATGAGGGACAAAGACAAAAGGAGCATTTCCAAAAAATATGGGCTGGGAGACTCTCAAACAATTACAAGCTGGTTACGAAGCCTGAACTATATACGCAATGTTTCAGCCCATCATAGCCGTCTGTGGAACTGCAATATTGTTGAGCGTTCCAGCATGAAGGGGCTTGATGATTCGCTAAAAAGTCTGAAAAATGAACGCCCATTTCTCTATTTTTGCATTATGAAACAAATGCTTGATGTAATTTGTCCAGATTCGCGCTGGGGTCAACGCTTTAACGATCTGGTTGACAAATTCCCCACGCCAGAAAACGGGGCAATAAGCCTTGAAAACATGGGGATTCCAGAAGGATGGCAGGATTGGGAGCTTTGGAAATGATGCAGAAAAAGAAAGCCGCCGCATACATCAACCCCAAAGGGAAGAGTAGAGGCGGCGGGCATATTAGGTAATGCATAACATTTTTACGCTCAGGGTGCAAGCAATAGTAACAGAAAAACGTACGATGCAGAATCTCTCTCAGAAGGATTCCCGACTACCCTGGATACGTCTCCCTGTCTCATGCCTCATTCTCTCCACAGGATTATTGGTATATCTTCTTCTCCGGTGCCTTTCCGGAACGAACGACTCTGGTATTCTCTGGATGTCCTCCGATACAACCAGCACGCTTTAGAACCATTGCACAGGGGAATATCAAGATAACACCGTAGATAATCAGCTTTCAATCGTTTGAAACAGGAACGAGTAGACGCATGAACATAATATCCGGGGAAAAAAGAAGGGCTACTCCTTGAATTTATTCTCAAAAAGCCGAACCAGAGCTTCCACAGCGTCTTCTTCATCGTCGCCCTCGGCAGAGATTGCTAATTCGGTCCGGTAGGTTGCTCCGAGCGTAAGAATGTTCATAATTGATTTTGCATTAATTTTTACATGTTCCTTTTCAATCCAGATTGAACTGTCAAACTGCTGCGCTGTCTGTACAATCAAGGATGCGGGTCGGGCATGTACTCCCGCCCTGTTGAGTATCGTTACATTGCGTATTGTCATTGTTAACCCCGCCTCTTCTCAAATCGGTCCAGCCAGAGATTCCTGGCATTTTCACTTTCAACCCACTGAATCAGATTCTTGTTAAAATCTCTGGCTGCATGCACTCCTTGGGATTTCAACCTCTGATTTAATACGGCCACCTCGATGAGGATGGGAATATTCCGTCCTGGTTTTATCGGTAAGGTAATCAGAGGTATGTTAACATCCAGGAGCGTTGTCGTTTCATCCGCAGTTCCCAAACGATCATAATTTTTTGAACTGTCCCACTCCTCCAGCTGAAACACCATTTCCACAGGCTTACGGTTCCGAACAGAATTCATCCCGTAAACCTGAGCAATATCGATAATCCCCAAGCCTCGAATTTCCATGTGATGTCCCATCGCCTTGCTTGTCCCGTAACCCCAAAGCACGTTTCCATTCAGACATTTCAGGAGTACCGCATCATCGGCAATCAAACGATGCCCCCTGTCAAGAAGCTCCAATGCCGTTTCACTCTTTCCCACCCCGCTTTCTCCCAGAATCAGTATTCCCATACCTTCCACTTCAACGAAAACCGCATGAATAATTTCCTGGGGTGAAAAAATATCATCCAGGGCCCGGAGCAAACGAATAGACAGAGGCGAAGATTCCAGTGTGGTTACCAATAAGGGAATATCAGCATCCTTCACCAATTTTTGAAAATACGCTGGAGGTTCCAGGTTGTAACAGAAAATAAAGCAGGGTATATCGTATTCCAGAAGTTTTTCCAGGTACGGCTTGAGAATCTTTTCCGGGGTTTTTTCGATATAGGCAAACTCTCCCCTGCCGATAATTTGAATGCGTTCACCGACAAATTTGTCAAAAAACCCTGTCAGAGCCAGTCCTGGCCGATTGATATCCGTCGAATAGATTTCCTTTGGCAACCCCTTGCGTCCGCACAAACATCTCAAATCGAGAGCATTGGGACGTTCAGGCTCGAGGTCGACAAGATCGAGTACAGTAAATTTACTCATACGCACAAAACCAGATCAATCGGACCGACATGGTTATCACACCACAGCGTGAAAATCGCCCCCGAACAGTTGGAATTGTCACGCTGTACCAGGCATCCTCCCATGGTGTTTGTCAGAAAAAGAAGCCATTTTCGTGGTACGGGAACAAGGTGTTGGGGCGTAATATTCGTATGTGGCGATACCCTGACGGAGAAAGGGAACATGGTGTTTCTCAAAATCATCACTACCAGTATAGCCGAATTTGGCTGTTTCTGTAACAAGTATTCTGTTCATTCCATGCAAATGTCCCGGGAAGTCTTGAACGGGGATGCGTTTTACAATGAATACGCCAGGGTTACCTGTGCACACTCAATAGCCCCATGCTTCCCCGAAGAAATGTTTTCGCACAGGTTTATTGCCTGGATTTTTGTGTTACTTGTGGAACACGAGAGTCCCCACGTATCGGTGCGATCATACCATTAACACAGTTTAAACCTGCAAGGAGGGCAAAACACACAACCTGTGTCCTCCTTCCTGATGTCCCTTCCGTTACACACCACTCCTCATTTTCGAAACAGGACGGCGGGGGCTGCCCCGGTCAAGCTGCATTTATTTTTTGTCACCGTCGCTCGAGAATATTCAATCCGTTAACACTTGTGCCTTGATGCGGAACAACATCGCCCGCAGGCCGTCTGTGATGTCGAGAAGAAAAGGATGCAAGACATTGTGTTCCGGGACACGGTTTCATTTTGTCTGGGAATGGTTCAGTATTTTTCCTTTTTCTTTCGTTACCTTTGTTTCAATTTTGTCAAACAACAAATCCAGAGCCTTGAAAAGATCCCGGTTCGTTACCTTGATATGTCCCATTGCCCCCCAGCGGAAATGGATGTTTGATTCGGCCTTGAATTCACCACTGGTATGTTTATCCAGACTCAGGTGAAGATCCGCCACATGCTCCTTCAAGTGGTCCAGACGTTTCAGTTTCCTGTCGATGTACTCTTTGGTGGTTTCTCCTGGTGCATAACCGTGGGTTCCTTTGATTTCGACCGTCATTGTATCCTCCTGTGATATGGATGGCAGTTACCTTGATTATCGCTGGTAGAAGGATGGTAAATCAAGTTCATTACGATACTTGGCCACCGTTCTCCGGGCAAGATTGATGCCGCGCCGCGCCAGGAGGTCACTCAGTTTTTGATCGGAGAGACGTCTTTGCACATTGGTTTCTGTCAGGATTTCCTTGATAACCTCTTTTGCTGCCACTTTTGACACACTGGATCCTGAAGATCCTGCACCAGAGATAGAATTGGTGAAGAAAAATTTCAGCTCATACAAACCCCAGTCCGTTTGAATGTATTTGTTTGTCGTAATCCGGGAAACCGTTGCTTCGTGGACGCCTATTTCCGTAGCGACATCCTTGAGGGTAAGCGGCTTGAGAAATCTCGGACCTCCGGAAAGAAAATTCCTCTGAAATTCGATGATCGTTTTCGCCACCTTCAGAAGAGTGTTTTCTCTCTGGGCCAGGCTGTTGATGAAATATCGTGCCTCCCGGGAACGGTCGGTAACAAAACGCCGGGCATTCCTGTTATGATCAGCAACTTCCATGATTTTTTCAAAATCAGGATCAATCCGTAATACTGGCAATACCTCATCATTCAAAACAAGGACATGATCCCCTTCCTTCTCTTTTACGACAAGATCGGGAATAATGTATTGTGGAACATCTTTGGAGTACAGTCTCCCTGGAAACGGATTCAAGGTTCGGATGTATTCATCAAAATCGTCCCAGTCCTCCCGGGAAATTTTCATTGCCGTCCGTACATCCTCAGGGCGTTTTTTTTCCAATCGGGGCAGAGCCTCCATAACAAACAATGTGAAATTCCCAGGACCGTCACCTCTGATATCAGCTTGCACAAGAAGGGATTCTCTCCAGTGAGAACACCCGCAACCCATGGGATCCATGGAACGTATAAGCATCAAAGCCTCTCCCAGAATCTCCCTTTCCCCGGTTATTGTCAGCAGTTCGGGGTCTTCCAGATGAAAACCGTCATTGTCGAGATTCCAGATGATTTTCTCCGCAATGCCCGCCACATCTTCAGAAACATCCGAGATGCGGAGCTGATCGATCAGATGATCATGGAGGGACTCCTCCCGGGAAATGGCCCCTTCGAGAAAACGCTGTTTGCTGTCCGGGTCGCCTCGTGAAACAGGCTGATATCCGGGGTCGGAGCTGTTGGCAAAAGGATCGGTTTCGGTTACCTGATCGTCCCGGGTTTTTGTTTCACTTTGTATGGGGGTGTCAACTTCTCCGGCTTCCCGAACAACTTCAAGGGCCGGATTTTTTTCCACCTCTTCCTGAATCGTTTCTTTTAATTCTGAAAGGGGCATGGCCATCATATTGATAGACTGAATGAGTTTCTGGGTAATAACCTGTTTCTGAACGAGACTCTGATGAGTTGATAGTCTCTGACCTTGCATGGACAAATATTCCCTCCGTCTCCATGCTCTCTTATATGGAGGCTGGCGTCAAGGAAACGCAGAGGGGGGCTACAATGAAAAATCCCGTCCCAGATATATTTCCCGAGCCCTCTCGTCATCAAGCAGCTCTTCAGCGGTTCCGCCAGTAAGGATTTCTCCATGATGAATAATGTAGGCATGGCCGGTAATCGCCAGAGTATCCCGAACATTGTGATCGGTAATCAGAACACCGATATTGCGTTCAGAAAGACTGCTGATGATATTTCTAAGATCTCCGACAGCAATTGGATCAATACCGCTAAATGGTTCGTCCAGAAGGAGAAAACGGGGATTGGTAGCCAGGGCACGGCATATTTCAGTCCGTCGCCGCTCTCCCCCAGAGAGGGTATCTGCCTTGCGTCGCGCCAGACTTTCGATGCCAAGGTTGTGCATAAGAGTCGCAAGTAAAGCCTTGCGATCGGAACGGGTTAAATCGCCACGGGCCTCCAGAACCGCCTGAACATTCTGAGCCACCGTAAGTTTTCGGAATATTGACGGTTCCTGGGGAAGATAGTTAATTCCAAGTCTTGCCCGCCGATACATGGGTTCGTTGGTAATATCCCGATTGCCCAGCCAAACCTTGCCGGAAGTAACTTTCAAAAAACCGGCAATCATGTAAAAAGTGGTTGTTTTTCCTGCACCGTTAGGTCCCAGAAGGCCAACAATTTCTCCCTGCTTCATGTTGAAGGAAACATCAGATACGGCCAGCTTCGACCGATACTGTTTCCTCAAGCCTTCAGCATGGAGAACGGTTAAAGATTCGCAATCATCATTCTTCATTTTGTTCTTCCGTTTTTGTCGTCAGGCTCCCGGCAACAGTCCCTTCCATGATAATTTCATCGGTATCCAGATTAACCCGAATTCTGTCGGCCCGGTACTCATCATTCTTTCTCCAGACCACAGGATGACCAGAGATTTCCAGCAGATTGTCTTTCACCCGGTATGTCGCAAATTCCCCGCGACAGACGGTCTCATCCTTGATTAACCTGACGGAAATTTGCATGATGACAAGATTATTATCGTCCTGGAGATTCAGAGACTCGCAACGGATAACAATGCCCTTTTCTTCATTCACCAGAGTCACCTGTTCCCTGAAACGGATAATTTCAGTTTCCCGTTCATAGTCAAAACGTCCTGAAGTGACAGTAATACCCTCGTCACTATCCGTAAGCGAAACACCGTCTTCCCCGCTGATTTTCTGGTAATCCTCACCTTCCAGAACGAGGTGTTCCGCATTGATAACCATATTCTTCGATGTCACCTGGGCATTTCCGTCCAGTTCAATTTTCGGAGAATCCCCTTTTTGAGAGCTGGAAACCTGATCCGCTGAAAATTGCCAGGTTTCAGCCCCCACCCTGGAGGTAAAAACAATACACACAAGTAGCAGAAAAACCGTCTGACCGCGGCACAAGCGATCAATTCTCATCAGAAATCTCCAAAATTCCTGTCACACCTTTTGAAAAGCTGTAGCGTTCCCTTGCGGCATCGGCGACAAAGCCCTTCCCGGTAATCCTCGTGCCATCTTTGGAAGAAATTGTTACGATTCCCTTTCCCGTAAGCAATTTTTGACTATTGTCCCATTCCAGATACTCTGCTTCCAGTTGCATATCACTGGAAAAATCCTTCAGAAAAATGTTGCCTTCAGCAAAACCATTCCGGTTCCCTGTCAATTCGATTTGATTGGCATTACCTTCCAGTGTTTTTTCTTTCGAGGCATTGAATTCCACGATATTGGCATGTTGGAATTGTGTGATATCCTGATTATTGAAATGCTCCACCTGGCCAGCATTGATTTCCAGTCTGCCCGTGGGAGATATTGTTACCTGCCTGAAGTTTTGCGATACGGTATCGGGAATTTCCCCAAGAGCCACAGATACAGCCTGATCATCCCCGCAGGAGGCAAGGAACAAGAGAGAACACAAAACAATGATGACTGGTATATTGGACATTGCATCATTATCAAATTCACTGCCAGTGCAGTCAAGCACCACACCATGTATATCGCCATGAGGCCTCAAGCCCCGGCACACAGGGGTAGTCTCCGCACTTTTGTGCTTGTTGTACAGGATGTACCGGAAAATTCTCCGGCATTAATGGATTTCAAGCCAAACGGTGGCTGTGCCCCCTGCAACATTCAGTACCGTTTTATGTCTCATGGTGTACCGAAGGAATATTGTGCAAGGGCGAGAGCAGAGTCAGGAATAAAGCAGGTTTCCTTCCGGATTCGCACCCAGGGGTGTCGGGTTTTGTGTTGACACACTGTAAGAATTACTGGATTGTGGCTTGGAAAAAATAACTTTCAGGGTTATGACAAAAGGGAACTTGCCGGACAAGCTTCGAACATCAATCCCTTGACAAGCGATTCCCTCAAACGTACGGTATCCCCATGCATTTCACTGGTAAACGACGGACTGTCATCCAGCTTTTCACAGGCATGTTATTCATTGTGGCTGCCACTCTTGGCACAGCACTGGGCATGAGTCTGGCGATCAACCACAACACACGCAATATGGATGAACTGATGGCGTCCCGACCCGCCCTTCCCTCCCGTCTTCTTGATTCCAGTGGAGAGCTGATTACAGAATTTTTCTCCGATGAAAAACGGGACATTATTCCCATTACCTCCCTGCCTGAAAATCAGATATACGCACTCCTTACCAGGGAAGATGCCCCATTTTTCAAGCATACCGGAGTGTCCCTCGGAGGGGTTATTCGAGCTGTCATCAACAACACGCTGTATGTTATTACCAACAGGGGGTATTTTTCCGGATTCAGCACCTTGACCATGCAGGTTGCAGGTGCACGTCATGCCGACCGCACGGATATCTCCATAAGCCGGAAACTCAAGGAGATCTGGTGGGCTTATCAACTGGAAAGACGTATGTCCAAGCAGGAGATTCTGGAACAATATCTGAACTCTGTGTATTTTGGACATACCACCTACGGGGTGGAAGCGGCGAGTCAGTTTTTCTTCGGGCATTCAGCGGTGGAGAATTCTCCTGCTGAGGCGGTGATGCTGGTAATACAGCTGGCCGGATCCGGTTTGTATTCACCCATTATCAAACCCGATGCCGCCAGGGAACGCCAGCGGGAAATTCTCAACCAGATGGTATCAGCCGATTATATCACCTCAGAAGAAGCGGATCGCTCCTTCAGTGCATACTGGAGTAATTTCGATTGGTCCAGATCGGCATCTGATTCACCTTACTTTGATCGTCTGGCGAATGACAAGGCTCCATATTTCAGCGAATATATCAGGACGAAAATTGAGCAATACCTTTTTGGACAGCAGGATATCTACCGGGACGGATACACAATCCATACAACTCTGAATCTGGATTTTCAACGGGAAGCTGACAAAGCCGTATCCAGGGGTTTGATTCAGTGGAATCAGGCATACCGGGAGGACAGGGGCACCAAAACCGATTACGCCTCAGCCGATCTGGTTCAAACCATTGATATGATATCTCTTGTGTTCAACATTCCGGAAATCCGGATTGCAGGTGCCCAGGAAAGACGGAGGGCTGAAGAATACTTTGCAAACAGACTCGCTCCTGTGATGGATATGATGGCGATGACGTTCGGTTTGAATGACCTCAAATTCCTGACAAACATCACCTACAAAAAAAACCGGACCAATATCCGGATGAACAATGTTGAAACAGCGCTGATTACACTGGGAAACGATGACGGCTATATACTGGCCATGATAGGCGGAAGCGAATTTAACAGGAATAACCAGTTTAATCGTGCTATGGACGCAAAAGTAATGCCCGGATCGGCATTCAAACCCCTCTATTATTCCGCTGCAATAAGCTCCGGAGCGATTACCGCTGCAACCCGGATACATGACGGCCCCAGGGTGTTCATCAGCCCTGACGGGACGCCCTATATTCCCGGGAATTATGGAGGACGATGGTCGGGCTATGTTCTGGTAAGGGATGCCCTGTCCCGATCATTGAACATACCAGCACTCACAGTTCTTGAAAAAATCGGTTTCGATGCGGCAATCAGCAGATCGGCCGACCTTCTGGGTCTGACCGACCCCCAGGAAATCGGGGAAACCTTCGACAGGGTGTATCCTCTGGGCCTGGGAACACTCAGCATTGCCCCCATCAGACTGGCCAGGGCCTATGCCACCATTGCCAACCGCGGAAGAGCCGTAGAGCCTATTGCCATCAGATATATCGAAGACCGTGACGGGAATATCATTGTGAATCCGGAGAGGGAACTCAGGGAGGCCCAGGAAAAACGGGATATGCAGGTCATGTCCCCACAGGTTGCCTTTATCATGACCAGCATGTTGCAGTCCACCGTGGCCTCAAGGGGAACGCTGGCTTATGCCAGAAGAACTGTAGATGGTTTCGATGGCATGCAGATGGCCGGAAAAACGGGCACGACGCAAAACTGGACGGATGCATGGACCATGGGGTTTTCCCCTTACTACACCACCGCACTCTGGATTGGTTTTGATAAACGTGGCAACTCTCTGGGCCGATATCAGACAGGCGCAACTTCTACCGGACCAGTCTGGGCCCGGTATATGAAGGCCATTCACAAAAATCTCCCCCGTATTGACTTCCCCAGGCCAGAGACAGGCATAGTCGAAATGAAAATTGACAGGAGAACGGGAATGCTTCCCGATGAAGATACCCCCGAGGATCAACTGAGGAATGAAGTATTTATTGCTGGCACCGAACCAACAACCCGCAGCAAGTTATCTGCGTTTGAAAAAGAACGGGATGCAGATCAAATTATCAAGATTTCCATTGACTCATCTCTGGCACATCTGCACGAAGACAGAAGCAGTAATGTGGCCTTTACCCGGGATTTGTTTTCAGAACTCGGCCTGGAGCCCCTTTATCTGGGCAAAAGCAGAAATAACACACCCGGCAAGAAGAAGCGATTCAGGAATAACAACAATACCTCCAGTATTCTGGATTAAAAGGACACAAGGTACTCTGCAAACCTTTTCCGCTCCGGGGGCAGGAAAACATCTACTCCAGCCTGGATTCCTCTTTCAACGTGGAAGCGGATAACTTTAATACTTCCCCGGATGTTCCCTGGACAAAAAGGGAAGATTTGTCAAATGTAATGGAAGTCCATGGATTAACAGCACGTTCACTTACAGCAGTTCTTTTGAGAGTTGTGTTGAATCTGCCCAAACGCCACTCACCATTTTCTGATGTAATCAAGTATGTATTGCTACCCTTGATGGTCATCAATGAACCAGGAAAAACTTCGTTTAATCCTTCTTTTCGTGTCTCAAGGGTTTCCTTGTCCAGGAGCATCAACCGCACTTTCCCGTTTCCTCCTTCCTTTCCCGCAATCACCAGAAGAGCGTTTGGAAGTTGTACAAAGGTTCGTCCCCGAACGGCTGTAATTTTGCTCACAGCCATGCGTTTTCCGTCTTCGAGATTGTACTTTGCAATCCGGCCAAAGGGGATACCACCCCCCTCCTCATCAAAGAGAAGAAACCAAACCGGGGATACCCGGGATGTGAAAGCAGACGTCTCTTTTTTGGTGTTTTTTTCAAACTGCTTGTTTTTGTCCTCTGAAATATCATCCCTCATCCTGAGAACTTTTTCGAGTCGTTGATCAATCTGTGACTGTTCTTTTTTCAAGACGGCCTGTTCTTTCTTGATGAGATTGTTTTTTTCTTCAAGGGCACGCTTTGTTTTTTTCTCGGCAGGTGTCAATTTTTCTCCGGTTTTTTCTTTTTCAGAGAGTGATTCTGATTTCTTGCGTATGATCCGTTCCTGCTTGTTCACCTTGTCCTGGCGTTTGTTCAGTTGTGCCTGATCCTTGTCGATTTCATTCTCCTGGATTTTCACCATATCCTGTCTTGATTGAATACCCATATCTTCTTCTTTGCGCATCTCGCCGACAACTTTGGAGTCACTGATGATTCCCGTATCGACAACCGAACTGACGGAATCTCCGGCAGATTCTCCACGAATTCTCAAGGGTATCAGCATCCGGGTTTTACCGGGCCAGTTGATATAATGGGTCGCCAAACCCATGACACCAGGAGTTAATACATCTACCACAGGTTGTTTGTAACGTTTTTGGGCCATCTCGATATCGCCCCGGTAAACGGCGTTGTAATAGGTGATGAACTCAGCGACAAGAAAGGCGTCTTTGCCTGAAAATCCATAGGCATTTTCGAGATATCCGGCAATCATTGTCCTCAGATTATTGATGTGATCTACCGCAGCATCTTCTTCTATTATAAAAACATCAGCATCCAGTCCGGTTTTAATTCCGGGATTGACAAAATGAAGGACACGATACTTCGCGTCCATGGAGGATTCACCAGACTCCCGGGGATTGATGCCATCACCGAGATTACGACCAATGCCCCGTATCTGTTCCAGGGTGTTGGTAAAATCATAAGGACCGACATAATTGATAAATTTGACAGATTGTTTTCCAATACTGGTGAGTTCATCCCTGTCTACCTGCACCTCTTTTGACCACACTGCCGTCGATGTAAGCAGAACAAGGGTCAGCAGGAAAAAAAACCGATTGTAAAACATTAGAATCATTCCGTGGCTCCTCACTTGATTATACCTGTTTCAAAAACAGATGTCTGTTTTTTTTCAAAAACCGGCAATATTGTGCATGATGGCAATAATCTTGTCATGCCCTGCTGATGACAAATGACTGTTTAACAGTGCGGTCATCAGGGAAATGCCCTCAGGATTGCTGAGCTTGCCGTTGTATCGCACCAGATCAACTAAAGCCCGTGCAGTGTCCAGGGTTAATTGCTCATCTTCCAGTTGATGTTTTCTGTACCGTTGGGCAATCATTCTCACGGCCGCTCCATCCCAATCCGATCCGATCAAACCAAGAGCCCGGAAACCTGCAGCCAGAGCTCCGGTATCATTCTCGTTCCTCAGACATTCCAGAAGCAATTCTCTCTTGCGAAAATCATCCTCTCTGGCAATCAGCAGATAGCCTTGCGCTCTGATTGTGGGTTGAGACAGATTGAACAGATTTTTTTGATTGGCCATGCGAATCGTTCCTGTAGCCACCAAATCTTCCAGAAGAAGATCTACCCAGGGAAGTGCACGATGCATTTCGCGGGAATCGGGATAGGATTTCAATTCCTCCACAAGCTTCATTCTCTCGGAAAGGTCCTCGGAAACTGCCAAGGTCTCCCTGTAAAAGAATCCCGGATCCTGCCGGGCCCTGGCACGATCCAACACCACTGGTTCCACAGGAAAGCTACCCGATCTTCGAGCACTCCCCCGAAATTGACGCCAGCCCGAACCGGGAACATCAGCTTTCCATGCATAGAGTACCCAGTCCCCACCTCCTGCAATCAACATACCCTCATCGCTGAGAAGGGGATCAGCCAGAACAGATTCCCCCTTTAGTTCATCAAAAGGAAGCGGGGCACCGGTAGTATTGTCCAGATGCAATACCCGTATGTTGCCATTGGGGGCAGGAACGAAAAGGACACCACTGGCAGTTGCTGCAGGCGATCTGCCGTTCAGAAGAATCTCCCCCCGGTTCAATTCATTGCCCTGGCGATCGTAATAAATCACATCGCCTTGTGCCGAAAATACCTGGGCGTTTCCCTGTTCATCGGTCAATATCGTCGTCACTCTGGAAGAAGCAGGCATGGTTTCAAACTCAGGCACAAGGAGGTCTGAAGGACTGGAATCCTCCGGCTCCGGGAAAACAGCCAACTGCCCCCTGGAACAACCGGCCCAGATTCTCATGGAAGGATCCATCGCCAGAACAGATACGGGACTCTTCATTGTAGCGTGGGCAAGCTCTTCTCCAAAGGTATCAAGAACAATGATTCTGCCATCGGCAAGGGGCACCCACACCAAACCCCGGGCACTGACGACAGGCGCTGACGACACTTCGGCAGTTGCATCAACACTCCAGAGGATGATGCCATGACGGGAAACACAGACAATGCGACCTCCTGTGAGTGTGACGATAATCCTGCCGTCAGGAGCGGCGGCTGGCAGGGAAGCAGCCTCTGCTCCCATACGCAGCTTCCATCGGCCCGTTCCTCCGGGAGTAACAGCGTACAGTTCCTGACGGTCAGTCTGCACATATATGGTTCCGTCTGGCGAAACCATCAACAAGGGGCGCAATCTGCCCCCAGGGCGGTAGATCCAGTTAATTTCTCCTGTCAGGGGATTCAAGCTGTGCAGGGCTCTGTCATCGGCCACTATGTAAATATCACCACCAGGTCCTTGAGCAGCAACAGTATTAATTTTCCCTCCCAATGCCCGACGCCAGACAAGGTGTGGCGTTGTTGACACTTCCTGCGGAGTGGCAGCCTCCAGTGTGGAAACGAGTAAAACACAGAGCAGAGAGTACAAATAGAGCTTCGCAAACTTCATAGTGATAATCGGGCCACTGTTTCCACAAGGGGTGTCTGTGGTGAAAGATCAAACACTCCATACGCCGTCAATTGGTATCCCGCCGCCATGAGATCTTTAATATCCCGGGCCTGGGTAACGGGATTACAGGACACATAGGAGATTTGAGGCACTTTGATTCTGGCCATCATTTTGCGTATCGAAGGGGACAGGCCGGTTCTCGGTGGATCCACTATAATGAAATCCGGTTTGGGCTCAATTCTCCTTCTAATCCAGTCTTCCAGTGACAAGGGGTGAAATGTGCCTTTCTTGCCCACGTGTTTTTTCCAGTATTTTTTCGTTCTCTTGTCCCTGTCCACGCCAATAACCCTGTCAAATTTTTCTGCAAGGAAAGCGCCAAACAAACCCACCCCACCATAGAGATCCATTCCGCAACTATTTCCACCCTGAGCCGAATTCTCAAGAGCAAAATCAACAAGTTCGGGAAGCGGATACATATTTGACTGGAAAAACACCTCTGGAGGAAAAGAAAAGATCTTCCCCTGGATAACAGCATGAGCCTCCTGATTGATTCCTTCGGTTTGAAAATCACTTTTGTCACCAAAAACCACTGGATTTGTACCAATTTCAAGTACTGCCGGTGGATTGGCAAGGAACGTATTCACTCCAGAAACAGCTACAGGGCAGAAAGGTACAGGAACAATTTCGTTTGAACAGGATGAATGGAATCCCGCTTTCCCACCGGGGAGAATAAAGGGGCGAATCCGGGAGCGATACGATTTTGTGGGGGAAGAGACCACATGGAAATCAGGAATCTCATCAGGATCCATCCCCCCCTGACGAACGAGAGCCTCTTGTGAGAAAGAAGTTTTCACTTCCAGTTGCACGGAGTACGCAATATGTTGCCAACTACACCCCCCGCATTGATTATACCATGGACAAAACGGCGTTTGACGATCCGGTGATGCATGAAGAATCTGTGAAATATCAGCTTTTGCCCAGTCTTTCTTCTGTCGGGAAATATGTGCGTTCACACGTTCTCCAGGGAGCGAACCGGGGATGAAGATAACCATCCCGTCAAGGCGTGCCAGGCCATCCCCACCGGGTATCAGTTTCTCTATTGTCACTTCTATTTCATCGTTTATCATTGATTCCTCACTATATATTGTTGAGAGCTCTCTGGAAACTGGCGTTAATATTGTATTTAATATAGGATAACAATCCTGGTTAAAGAAGCTTTTTCGGATTCCTGACTGATATTCGCATAATACGACTATCCTGGATGAGGCCTTTATGACTCGTATTTCACAGCATGCAAAGAAACTCTCAGCCAGTATTCCGACAATTCGACGTCTCCCGTCCTATCTTCAGGTGGTCAAACGGCATAAATCAGAGGGGTTTACCGTCATATCAGGTACGGTTATTGCGGAGGAACTGGATCTTGAAGCCATTCAGGTCCGCAAGGATCTTGCCGTAACCGGGATTATCGGGAAACCCAGGGTGGGATATCCGGTTGCTGAACTTGTTTCAGCAATTGAACAATTCCTCCATTGGGATCGGGGTTGCAGAGCCATTGTTATCGGTGCCGGGAACCTGGGTTCTGCACTCATGGGCTATCAGGAACTGAAAGATCACGGTCTTGTACTGGTGGCAGCATTTGATATATCCCTTGATAAAATCCGTCCCGGAGACAATGCTCCAACTGTTTATTCAATGGCCGAAATGCCCGCTATTGTTGCCCAAATGCAAGCTGGACTGGCCATCCTTACCGTTCCTTCCAAAGCAGCTCAGGACGTATGCGACCAGCTTGTGAACATCAGTATCAGGAAAATCTGGAACTTTACCAATGTCAGACTAAGAGTCCCCGAAGGAGTACTGGTATTACGGGAGGATCTCTCTTCGGGGTATGCCGTTTTAACAGCACTTCAGGATATCGAGAACTGACGATATTCTCGACATCCCAATACCCTTGCGATCAAATTTTCAGACGTTCATGATGTCCGCCGTAGAGATTGTCCCTAAGAACGGAAATAGCATCGTCCTGCAGGTATTCTTCGAAGGTCATACGCCTGTCAATCACTCCACCAGGGGTAAATTCAATAATACGATTGGCAATGGTATTGATAAACTGATGATCATGGCTGGCAAAAATGACGGCCCCTGAAAAATCGATCAATCCATTATTCAAACTGGTAATGGACTCAAGATCAAGATGCCCGATGGGATCGTCCAGAATCAGCACATTGGCCCCGCTGAGCATCATTTTTGAAAGGAGACAGCGAACCTTTTCTCCGCCGGAAAGAATCTTTACCTTTTTCAGTGACTCATCCTGGGTAAATAACATCCGTCCCAAAAATCCCCTGATATAGGCCTCGTCCTGTTCCTCTGAATATTGCCGGAGCCATTCGGTCATATTCATGTCATTATCAAAAAAATGAGAATTGTTTTTGGGGAAGTAATCAAACTTTGTTGTCACTCCCCATTTGTAGCTGCCCTCATCGGCCTTATCCTCGCCAGCTACAATATCCATAAAGGCTGTTTTGGCCAGATTATTCGGACCAACAAATCCTATTTTATCTCCACCCTGCACGTTCAAATCCAATTTGCAAAACAACTGCTCCCCTTCGAATTTCCGGCCGAGGGCATCCACCTCCAGAACAATCTTGCCCAGAGCCCTTTCCGGAGTGAATCCGCAAAAAGGAAATCGCCTTGAAGTGTGCGGGAGGCTGTCCAGATCGAGTTTTTCAAGTTCCTTCATCCGACTGGTAGCCTGTTTGCTCTTGGATGCATTCGCACTAAACCTCTGGATAAATGATTTCAGCTCTGCAGCCCGGACTTCGGCTTTTTTGCGCTGATCTTTTTGCTGTCTGGCGACAAGCTGACTGGTCTGCTGCCAGAAGGAGTAGTTTCCGGTATAAATACTGATTTTGCCATAATCGATATCGGCAATATGGGTACACACCTTGTTCAGAAAATGTCTATCATGGCTAACGACTACAACGGTATTGCTGAATTTAAGAAGGAAATCCTCCAGCCACCTGATTGATTCAATATCAAGATGATTTGTTGGCTCATCAAGAAGCAGAATATCAGGATTCCCGAAAAGAACCTGGGCAACAAGAACCCTGACTTTCACATCCTCTTCTACGTCTGCCATCAGTTTGTCATGCATATTTCCATTGATTCCCAAACCGGCAAGAAGGGTTGCCGCTTCGCTCTCTGATTCATATCCATTCATTTCGCCAAACTCGGCTTCCAGCTCGGAAACCCTCATACCTTCATCATCCGTCATATTGACTTTGTTGTAGATTTCTTCCCGTTCTTTCATTACCTCATACAGTTTTTGATATCCCCTGATAACCGTATGCAGAACCGTGGAATCATCATACACACTGCGGTTCTGTGCCAGAACGGCCATACGCATTCCTTTTAGAATATGAACCTGACCCATATCATGGTCCTGTTCTCCCGAGAGAATTTTCAAAAATGTTGATTTACCGGACCCATTGGCACCGATCAGCCCATAGCAGTTGCCAGGGATGAATTTGATACTGACATCTTTAAAGAGCAGACGTTTTCCGAATGAAAGACTGATATCCGAGACACTAAGCATATTGTTATTCTCCGTAAAAAATACAGACCGATACCCGGAATAGCACGGAGAAGAACAGGGAGTCAATAGCAGGCATTCCTCTCTGGATAACAGAACGCTTGCAGAAGAGTGGAATGGAGTAAAAACACATGATGTTCCGGAACGTGGTGCAGAACCGTATGAGAAACCCGTCAATCAGAACAAGGTCCATCCAGGAATCAGGATGAGCACGCTTCTCCATGACGATGAGAAGGAAGAAAGAGAAGGGCAATGAGAGCGAGACGCCATTTCCTCCCTGGAAAGAGCATCCGGTATACCCAGTCCCAGAGGGAAAAAATTCGTTATCCGCATCAGGTGCGGGCCGCTGATATGAGCTTTCTGAAACGTGAAAGAGGCTGTGTTTCTCTGGTTGCCATCATGGATTTTTCCAGCTTTCCAGGTCTGTATCAAACCGGAGACAATTCTCTGGCCCTTTCTACTGCTCAGATAACGATTTTCACCATGGCCAGTTGAGAATCTGATTTCTCCCGAAAGACGATTATTGCCGTTGACCAACAACATACTCAATCTCCATTCCCCCGGAAAGAGTCGGAATACAATCCCGGTTTCCCGATCGCATTATCCGTGAAAAACTTCATCTTCTGGTTATCAGAGAGAGGTGGCCATGTTATGAGGAACAGATTGTCACTTCCCTCATGATTCGGGATGTTTTGTCATACTGATTCCCGTGGACTTCATGCGGTACTTTCTCCATTTCCAGTCAATTGATGGTGATGTTCCCGGATTGACACACATACTGAACGTCCCTGGATTATACCGGAGCTGTTCATAATCGTTGCGTTTTTTATACCCATCAGACCTGAATATCAATCCTTGTGTGAAGAAATACACGAACTGGTTGCTTCCTGGAAGTCCAGGGGACGCTACAGATCAATCAGTTTTTTCAGCCGGGAAAATTGAGGACTGTCACAATGCTCTTTCGGAACGTGTATTATGGGAAACAGCTCCCAAAGGTTAAAAAAACGCCCACTTCCCTTCGATGTCCACCAACTCACTGAGAATCCGGGAACTGTTTTCGACAATGTTTGCCACTGTCTGGAGATTGTTTCGAAAGGCCTTGCTCCCCTGATTGCCAATCTCGGACATATTTGAAAGTGTGTCATAACTGCCACCATTCCCCGAGAGTATCCCCCTGAGTAAACGAGCCATCGCCTCCAGGTCCGCGATTACAGGAATGACAATGTTTTGGCTTTCCCTGTCCAGGTGCAAAACCAAATCCCGAATCTGACTTGTTGTATCTTCACCTGCAGCAACATTCATTTTCAGCTCGGCATAGCGGATGCCATACTCTCCATCGGGGCGAAGACGGTTTCCCAGTCCTCTGATTTTATCCGGATTTTTCAAAAATCTGCCAAACGTTTCGTCATACTCTTTTCTATTATCATTTTTGTAGAATTTCCCGTCAATGTTCACCAGATTCAGGGAATGATACAGACGACCTTGAAAGACATCCAGAAACAGGGCTCGAGTCGCAGCGAAACTTGACTCAAATCGTGGCTGAATACTCCCGGGAAAGTCAACACCACGATAACCGGGAACCGGCGGGATCAGATCAAGTCCCCACAGTATCATTAATTTTCTCAATAATTCCGACAGTCGTTTACTGCTGGACCATCTCCGATACCTGACTGCCAGACGTTCTTTCCAGAGCGACTTGAACACCCTGAACCAGTCATCTCCCCCACTCACCGGTCTGGGTGCATACTGAATATCTTCCGCAAGTGTTTTTAACAGATTGGTCCATGGAATTTCCGCATTGGTTTTTCTGACGATATCAAGGGCGGAAGTCACACGATCCATTCTTTCATCAAATTCAATCTTTAATCGGTCAACACCATCGGAAATCCGGTCCTGGAGTTCAAAAATAAACATGGCCTCCAGCAAAATTGTTGACGGAGGCGACTTGAAGGCATGAAGCGCATCTCCAAGTTCCAGCAAAGGGGTGCGCAATGTCTGTAGCGGAGCCAACCCTCCTGCTCCGTTCTCGCCAGAGGGGAAAAGATTGAGTATGTGTTCATAAGGAAATCTCACCAGGGTTTTCAAACAGGCGAGAGTCGCCATGTGAACGGCCATCCGTCGCCGTTTCTCAGGAATAATATCGCCCAGAATTCTTTCAAACAGAGCATCCATCTGTTTTTTTATTTCTGCAGGAAGGGCATCAGGATTCTTGTTGGAGAGCTTTTCCGGATCAGGCTCGGTCTCCAGCCTTGTCACAATATCATCGAATTCGAGCTTACCCAGCAATGCATAAAAATCTGGTTTATTGTCTTCCAGTACCCGTATTAAAGGACGCCTGAACACTTCCATGGCAGAGTGGAGTCTTGCGATGAATTGATACAGTTCAGGACTAACCAACTCTCGTCGATAGTCGATAATTCCAGAGGAGGCGCGTTCAACCTTTCGCTGAATTTTGTGAAGAATATACTCCCCGGTCATTTCGTGCCGACTGCGGCCAGTAAACAAACTGATAATAATGATGCGAATCCGGGCAAAAAATGAGAGCTCTGCAAATTCCATATCCAAAACAACTGGTTGTCCACCGAAAGTATCATCCCGATGCATCGGCTCTTCAATAGATTCCTGGTTGTCACCGATTTTCATCAACAGAGCCCGCCTCTCGTCCTGGGAAATCCCCCGTGCGAGATGATCGAAAACTGAGTCCATACCTCTAGAATAGCACCAAATCACCCGAACGTCGAAAAATGTTTTGACGCAGAGGGACCCTTTCGCCTTTTTTTGATATGGATTCTGTCAATTATTGAACTTATCGTCCGAATTGCCATTGTACAGGAAATGAACCGGACGCCATCTCCGGAATTCACATGTCTCAATCTCTGTCATTTTTTCGTTCACGGGATCACCATCATCTGTGCCAGAGAGCCTGCAATCGTGATTCCTCTTTTCAAGAACGGGCAGATTTTCCCTGTTCTCATTGGCAGATTTTGCACTGTTCTTTTTGAATACTGGCCTGCAGGAATCGAGATTCCAACTCGTGCGGAAACCTCTTCCTGCAAGGTTATTCCAGTTGAGAATAACCGATTGACCATGGGATATGGAAAGAATCTGAGGGTTTTGCCGCGAGATGGATTCCCGAATATCATTGCTTCTTGTCATTGTAAGGATGTACGGGAGAAAATTGAACGATGGTGAAAGGACTACAATCGCTGCAGATGACATAGCCTTCGACATAATCAGATGATACATGACTGCATCACTATGAAAAGAGGCGGAAACATTCTACTCTTTGCCAGCCGGGAATCAAGGCGAAAGACAACGTCAAAACAATATTGACTTGATTTTGGCAAAAAAACCAGGACCATTGCAGTGACAATCCATGCATTCCTTTCACATGTCTACTCAATGTTTCACAATATTGCCTACTTGCATAGTGTAGCATTTCACTGGCATAGTAGTATACGAAGGAGAATTTATGGCAAAGAGAACAATACTCTCGGTAATGAGTGTCATTGGCGTGCTGGCGGTGGGCATTGGTGCGCTGTTTTTTCTCACGTTCTTCAAGCCTGCAGTGGCCAAAGAGGACGAAACAGATCCACCCCGTTCGGTTCGAACCAGAACTCTTGAAGCTGGTCTGCAAAGCTTGACCATTGCGTCAAACGGGTTTCTGAAAGCCTCACGCAAGGTTGATATTCATAGTCCGTTAGCTGGACGTGTTATCGAAGTTCCCACTGGACTGAAGGGTGGTATTTCAGTCGCTGATGGTGAGATGCTTTTTTTACTGGATGACAGAAAGGCTCGAAACATATTTGAAAGATCCCGCAGTACAATGATCCGGATGTCTGCGAGATACATCAATCAGGCAGGACTCTCGGGAAATGACACAGTGGCATGGAAAGCCTTTATGGAATCTCTGGGATCTGCACATGCCAATACTCTGCCGTATCCGCCTTTTGGAAACCAGAGACAGCAGCTACTCGCTTCCTCCCTGGGGGTATCAGATGCATGGTATTCTCTTGAGAGTGCTGCCATGAATCTGATGGACCACAGCGTTGCCGCCCCATTTTCCGGTGTTTTGGTTGGCGACGGGTTGGCTGCGGGAACCTGGGTAAATCCCGGAGTCACTCTGGCAACCCTTCTGGATATCTCTACACTTGAATTAAAACTTGCCCTTCCTGTCGCCGATCTCCCTTTTGTACACCCTGGGGACAGCGTTTCGGTTTACCTCAAGGATGCCAGTACGCTATCCGGCAGGGTTGATCG
This sequence comes from Lepetodrilus ovalis, assembly GCA_032361185.1. Lineage (NCBI taxonomy): Eukaryota > Metazoa > Mollusca > Gastropoda > Lepetellida > Lepetodrilidae > Lepetodrilus > Lepetodrilus ovalis. The sequence goes on from JAUTBQ010011127.1 coordinate 22,973, forward strand.
TATTGAGCCCCTTCTGTCCCCAGGCTCTCAATCCGCAAGTGTTTATGTCACGGTGATAATCCCGGAAAATGATTTATGGCGACCCGGAGCATTTGTGGAGGTAACTATTGCGGGTCTTGAGATTCCCCAGGCTTTCAGAGTTTCCCGGGACAATCTGGTTAATGGCAAGATTCCGGTGTATAACGACGGACATTTAGCCATGCTTCCAGTCACTATTCTCGCCTACGACGGTAAAGATGCCATTCTGGCCCCGGATTTCCCTTCAGGAACCGAAATGATAACAACCGTACTTCAAAATCCCATGGAAGGATTGGCCATACGCAGAGAGGGAGAGGAATGAGACGAATTATCGGATATTTTGCCTCTCACGGCATAGTTACCAACTGGTTTATTCTGCTTGTCATGATAGCGGGAATTTTCGGATTTACCCAGTTGCGGCGACGGGTCTGGCCTCCTCTGGACCTTGATTACGCTACCGTCAATGTGTCCTGGCCCGGAATATCAGCTTTGGAAATCGAAGAGACTATCACCATCCCCATTGAAAAGAAGCTCAAAAGCCTGGAGGGAATAGATCGAATGGTATCCACTACGGGAGATGGATATGCCAGCTTTCAGCTGGACGCCACACCGGGGATCCCCATTGACATAACCATAGATAAAATCAGGACAGCAATCAATTCCATAGCAGACTTCCCCAAGGATGCCGGGCGTCCAAAAGTAGCCAGGATGGATTCCTGGAATCGTGTGATGCTGCTGTTCGTCTACGGTCCTGAAGATTTGGATGTCCTCCAGAAAGTAGCGGATGATTTTAAAAATAACCTGTTGGCTTCAAAAGAGATTACACAAATCACATCATGGGGCATGCCCGGGAAAGAAATTCAGATTACTCTTTCACCAGGCATCCTTCAGACATACGGCCTTTCTGTGAGAGATATCAGAGAAGCCATCCGGTCATCAGACCTCAATGTTTCCGCCGGCATGGTGCAGACAGACATCGAAAATTTACAGATTCGCTCTTACGGCAGACAGACATCCGTTACAACCATCATGGAAATTCCGATACCGATTCATGGTAAAACAATTCCTCTGGGCCGTATCGCACAGGTATCAGAAGAATGGCTTGGAAATGTGGTTTACACCCGGGCCAATGGGAAACCTGCAGTCGGTTTTGATATCATGTACTCCAATAAAGAGGACGTTCTGGCCATTTCTGAGGCCGTCGATAAAATTGTAGCCGAATCAACCGATGAGTATGGAGGGCTGGTAACGTTCAAACCCTTTATTCGGGACTCGGACCAGATTGAAGAACGGTTGGGCACCATGAGTCTGAGCGGACTGTTCGGCCTTGTATTAGTGGTGTTGATCCTTGGAATTTTTCTGAATATCCGCCTGTCCTTTTGGGTTGCCTTCGGCATTCCATTCTCTTTTCTGGGGCTTTTTTTCATTGAATGGCTGCTTGGTATCACAATTAACGAGATGTCCTTGTTCGGTATGATTATGGTGCTGGGCATTTTGGTAGACGATGGTATCGTCATTGGAGAAAATATCTGGTCTCACTGGAAAAATCTGGACAAGTCACCCCTCCAGGCTGCAATTGACGGCACTCTGGAAGTCCTGCCCCCCGTCGTTGTTTCCATTATCACGACAATGGTGGCTTTCACTCCTTATTTTTTTATCTATGGAGAGATGGGACAATACACATCTCAAATCGGGTTGGTCCTCATCCTGAGTCTGGCGTTCTCTCTGGTGGAAGCGGCCATCATTCTTCCTGTCCATCTGGCTCATTCCAAAGCTCTGCGATCTTCAGGGAAATCCAACCGCATGCGCCGGGGACTGGACAGGCTCCAGGAAGGTTTGATTCACAAACTGTACGCCCCGCTGCTCAAAACTGCCCTTTCCCATCGTGTTCTGTCTCTGGCCCTCATGGGTACCATCCTGCTTGTTCTGGCAGGTGCCATGATTGGCAATCATGTGAAATCCACATTTTTCCCTGAAATCGAGATGCCCTACTCTTTTGGGGAAATTTCCTTTCCTGCGGGAACTTCCGTTACCGTTGTAGACGATGTACGGGATCGTATTTCCGCTGAGGCTCTTCTGATGGGTTCCGAGGCTGAATGGACCCTGCCGGAAGAGGGGTATGATAATGCTATCGTCGACATTCTTTCCTGGGGAAACAGCCGACAGGCATGGGTATATCTCATTCTGATTCCCAACGATGTGAGGCCCTTCACCTCATCCGAATTCTCATCGGCTCTGAATGCCCGCATCGGAGTCATTCCCGAAGCTGAAAATTTCAAAATGGGTGAAGGAAGTGCCTTCGGAGGGTATCCCATATCCGTCAGGTTTGTCGGTGAAGACAGTGTTGCCCTGAATAAGGCTGCCACGTTACTCAAGGGAGAACTTTCCCGAATCAAGGGAGTAAAAGACATACAGGACGATACACCTATGGGAGCAAAAGAGCTGGTGTATGATATTAACAACAAGGGTCGTGCCTTGGGAATAACAGCGGCTTCCCTGGCATTGCAGATTCGGAATCTCTGGTATGGGAGTGAAGCGATACATCTCTCCGACGGACCCCGCCGTATCCCGGTTGTTCTGCGCATGGATATCAGCAATCGGGATAGTATAAACCGCCTGGACCGTTATCCTGTGCAAAACCCGGCAGGGGATTGGATTCCAGTCGGAGATATTATCAATTATCAGGAGGAAAGGGGACTTCACCAGATCAAGAGAGAGAATGGTTTCAAAGCCATCCGGATTAATGCCGGATTTGACACATCAAAGAACGATTTAAACGTGGTTTTGGCCGAGATGAACGAAGAGATTGTTCCCCGCATACTCGCTGAAGTGCCGGGCATTGTGATGTCTGCAGGAGGACAGGCAGAAAGTGTCAAACGTATGGTGAAATCCATGGCTTTTTCCATGACAGGAGCCTTCATCATAATGTTTTCAATACTCATGATTGCCACGGGGTCGCTGGGACAGGCCGTAATCATCATGATTCTCATCCCTTTTGGATTTGTTGGAGCGGTATTCGGCCACATCATCATGGGTCTGCCCTTGAGCTTCATCTCCATCCTGGGTGTGTTGGCCCTGGCTGGAATTATCATCAATGACTCGGTTGTCTTCATCTCTGCTTATAACCGGATGGTGAGAAAGGAGGGTATACCCTGCAACCAGGCGATATTCAGAGTAGGGATGAAGCGCTTCCGTCCGATCGTTATGACAACTCTCACCACCTCCATTGGATTATCACCCCTTATCTTTCAGAAAAGTGCTGGGGGTCAGTTTTTGATTCCCGTCGCCGTATCAATTACATTCGGTACGATTTTCGGAACCTTTCTCACCCTTATACTTCTGCCCTGCGTTCTGTCGCTCATGTCCGAATCGGGCCAAAAAAGGGCTGAACGCCGTGAAAAACGACAGAAAAAACGTTCTTCCGGTATCCTGAACTGCGAGACGGGCCAATGACCGGGAGGGGAGACTGATGGACCTGCAAGTCTACGACCTTTTTGACTTGATCGTTTGGACCTCAGGCGAAAAGGATCGAAAAATAGTTCAGTCTGGCGGGAATACTCCTGGTTCGGACTCCAATGACTCGCCGGAAAAAACCCTTGATAGCAATATCATTTATTGTAAGGAATGAACATGAAAAACAGTATGTTCTTTATGAAATCCCCATGCCCGGTTCTACGGTGTTTCCTATTGCATCCATACTGCTGGTTTCGCTCACCAGGATCTGTACACACCCCTTTCCTGAGCCGCTCCAACAATATCGGGATTTTTCCAACAATTTCCTGAGCCGCATCTGGATTTTTCGTTGCGCAAAAACCAGGCCTCTGGTTCTGTGTGCAAACTGTGTATGAAAGTCGGAGGGCAGGTTATTAGAACCGGTGCTGCTGTGGCGATCCCGATGGAAATAACGCCGCAGGTAACTGCTGCGAGCCCCTCCCCGATGATGGCTTGACAGGTTAAGGCACGGAAGTTTTTTCGGCAGGCCGTACAGTGTCATTCCAGAGAAAGAAAAAGGAACCGTACCAAAATAACATTGCCCCATAAAAGCTCTGGAGAGAATAAAAAAACGTTCCGGCTACCACTCAAAGGAACGCTCTGCACCAAAAACCATGGATGGATTATCGCAAACAGCACTCTTTGAATGGTCCGATTACGCAAATTCCAGGACTTACATCGATGAGATTTCATTCTCAACACAATCCCTGAGGAAAAACGGATAACAGATACTCAAGATCCGTACGTGGTCTATCAGGAGTCGACAAGTATCCCGTCGGTGCCCTTGGGAGCTCACTGATTGCCATGGTGGTTTTATGAGCATGATACAATCCAGAGTCTCGGAAGGAGCTCCAGAGTAATCCTCTTGTACGTCAGAGGTGTGGGTTGAATGTTTTGGCCTGAAGGCTGTCCCACTGTTCCGGTAGTTACACTCGCTCCGTGAATCAACTGCTGAACCATCCGGGAAAAGTGCGGAAGATTTATCAAGGGCTTCCGGAAATTTGTTGTAAACAGTTTGGGGGTTCGAACGCATTCCGGGATTGAAGGGAACGTCATCCCTTGCGGCTTCTGAAGGTTATGGAAACAGGTGGCCTTCGACAAACTCCAGGTCGAAGACAGTCTGTACAGACACGAAATGACAGATATGGGACGCATCAATCTCAAGTAACCCAATTCTCATTGTGCATGAAATATTAATCAAATCAGACGTGATGGAGCGGGCAATAATGAAAAAACAAAGGCAATCCGGAAGCACAATCAATCTGCATTTCCACAAGAATCCAGCAGAATAATGGGGGATTTGATTGAATCCATGAACAAAAGCACAACACTTGAAAAGATGGCTCTTCTCCTTTGACAGGGAAACTCAACCATTCTCGCGGAACAGCTCTCCCCATCCAGGTTTTTCCGTCAAGCTGTCTCATGCCTAAAATCGAAGGAGAAAACTTTCCACAGGATAGGGACTCTCTTTGGCCTTTCTTTTTTTATTTCTCCCTCTTTCTGTACAAATGGACTCTGTACCGTTTGATTTAATCGATGAGAATGAGGTACATTGGTGGTATTCTGAACAGCAGGGAACGTGAAGATTTTCTTTCAACGCCACTCTCATCCCAAAATCCGGATTGGCACTGTGTCTGTCTTTATGCTCCCTGCCGGAGGTTACGACCCCGAGCCGGGAGTTTTGATGATATGCGTATCGTTCGATGGGTGCTCTCCGGGTGGAAAACACCCGGACCACTGCCTGCAAGAGTCTCCCGATAATCCCCCTACCCCGACAGAATGGAGGATCCTTGTTGAAGAACTCCAATCCTGACGGGATGGATCTTGCGGGGAACCTTCTGAAAACGACAGTGGAAGTGCGTACACTGCTTCCAGAGGATTTTGTTAGGGGCAGATTATGATAATGTTTTTTTCATCCGGTAAAAAGAATCTTGTTTCCGCTTTATTCCTCATCCTGCTCCTTGTCCCTGTTGGCGCAAACGAACCGATGGTGAGCATTTATCGGGATTTTGATGATGGTCTGTTCGGGCGTAGCATCTACCGTGGTGTTCTTTTATCGGTGAAACTTGACAGTTTTAAACGATACAAATCACTGAACGTTGGAAATATGGACGGATCGGGAAGCGGATTAACGGCTTATTTGATTTCCAAAACCCGGGCCAAAGAACTTGTAGAGAGCCGTGGAGACGGTGTTGCCGTTCTGGATCAGGAAAACAGACTTTTTGAATATAAAAAAGACGGGATCAATATCATCTTCGCTCTGGAACATGCGCCAAAAGATCTTTATGACGAAATCAAGAGAACATATACCAACCGACTCCAGGCATCGGGAAAAGCCGAAAGGGTAATCCGGAAGGTTTCTGATTCCTATGAATCTGGATACGTTATCAGGATATACAGGGCTGAAAATGTTTACAGGCCCCAGTACGCAACCATTGACTATGAAGATATTCTGATTTCCGCTGCTCTTGTGGGTGATGCCTTTCAGCCTCTTTGGGGTATTCACGATGGAAACGATTTGACTGAGCCGGGAAGTTAAGGAATCCGTGAAAGGAAGGAAAATGCCCTGTTCCACCGATGGGCATTGAATTCCCCTTCCCCCATAAATTAAATCCTTTGGTAACAGTCGCATCCGAAGGATGAATTCTCATTCTCTTCATCGATATTCAGCATGCGGAAATCCCTGTGGCATAGAACATGACTCATGTTCATCCCGGGCGATGACGGCATCATAGACCCCGACACCAAACATAAATATCGTTTGTATCAGGATTTATTCCTCCCAGGTTACCGACCAGGAAATTTCTTTGTCAAGAACCAGGAATCGGGTAAAGGGTATCTTGAATCGAGCCGTTCGTTTTCCGGTTTGTATGCCGCCGCTTACCGACGTGACATCCCCCGGGAGGGATATTGTCAGACCAATGGATGCCCGTCTGATATCGGGAATGTTTTCCTCACCAAAGGTGAATCCCAGTATATCAGTAATATAGGTTTCCTCCCCCATATTACCGATGAGCGCAGAGTTGAACAGGGAAAAAACCGGATCTCCCATCATGGGTATCAGCTTCTCCAGTCGGGACGCCCTCTCTCTGTCAAATCTCAGGGATAGTGTACTGCTTCCAGCACTCGATCTGAGTTCAGCAATGCCATCTGCCTTTGTACTTCCCAAAAGGGACTCGATATCCTTAAATCCAATGTCTGCTTCCCACCCATGATTCCCTTTCCGGGATATCTGGTAGCTACTGATATCATTCCGTTTTTCCAGACCTTGTCTGGAATTCCTTACAGCTTCATCGTAGAGAGTCGTGACATCATTGTATCCACCGAGCAGGGCCAAACTGTTCAGGGATGAGGCGGTGAAGGGCATGGCTTCTCCTTCCAGGGTCCACACTCCCGAATGATCCGGTGCAAGGATAATACTCTGCTCCACCATGCAACTACTTAACGCAATAGAAGCCAACAAAAACACCAGAAGCATTATTTTGTGTTTCAATGTCATACTTCTGAGGATAACAATAAGTTCGTTTCACATCCATACCCTTTTTCAATTATCACAACACAATATTTGACAGTGGTTCAAACTGCGGGTTAGGCTTCAACAATGAGCGACAAGGTTGACAAAAAACGCCTTTTGATGATGAAAATATTGCGTGAATCAGGATCGACATTGCCCAGTCAGAAAATTCAGGAACAGCTTCTAGCCCGGGGAATGGATATCAGCGAGAGAACGGTGCGATTTCATCTTCACGCACTGGACTGTCTTGGTTTTACGGAGTACAAGGAAAAAAAAGGTCGTTTCCTGACTCCTGATGGTTTAATGGAGCTGACCAAAACCCATGTTTACGATCGTGTGGGATTCCTTTCTTCAAAAATTGACAACATGACCTTCCGGATGACCTTCAACCCGGAAACAGCCCGGGGTTCTGTTCTGGTGAATCTTTCCCTTGTTGATAAACGTTATCGGGATGTTCTGGGAGACCTTGTATCGCCGGTATTTGCCTCAGGTTTGGCACATGGTACCCTGATGACTCTCGTAGATGAGGGGGCCTCAATCGGAGAAAATCTCATACCTGATGGCATGGTGGGTCTGGGTACGGTTTGCTCCATCACCTTCAACGGAGCCTTTATCCAGGCAGGTATTCCGATAACCAGTGTGTTTGGCGGAGTGCTGGAAATTGAAGATAAAGCACCGGATCGCTTCACCGCAGTCATCAGATACGATGGAACCAGCCTGGACCCTCTTGAAATCTACATTACCAGTGGCATGACCAGTACAACGTCAGCGGCTCGAACCGGTCATGGTCAGATCGGAGCAAGTTTCCGGGAGATTCCGGATTCAGCCAGAGACAGGGCTATTGAAACTGATGCCAGACTCAAGAACCTTGGGTTAGGTGGTTTTCTTAAATTGGGTTATTCAAGTCGGTCTCTTCTGGATATCCCTGTTGGGGATGGCAGAGCGGGACTGATTATAGCTGGAGGATTAAATGCCATCGCCCCTCTGGTGGAAAATGGTATCCCCATCGACTTCAGAGCCCTCTCTGGTTTGGTTGAATATTCAGATCTTTTTTCCTATGAAGAACTCTCTTCACGAGTTTTGAAACTGAAATAACCACACCTCTGCCCCAACCGACCGTGAAACTGGACTTCCCAAAAAAATGGCAAACCGCTGAGCATCCGGGAAATACGAAAGGGTACCAGTCCAAAAACCGTGTCGCCTGCTGGATATGCCCCAAAAAAACCGGAGCCAACATGCTGGAGGTGGCGAGCATACAAAAACATTGAGTGTTTTTTGCAAGATCAATTTCCCGGGAAATTTACGATGCTCCCAAAAGTCCCGGGTGGATTATCTGTTCATCATAAAAGATCAGTCATCCCGCGAAGAGTGCCCCATTTCCAATGACTGCCTGAAGTCACCTGCCTCAGAAATACGAGCCCCTTGATCTTGATCACCATGGAGCTGGCATTGTCAAATCATATCCGGCCGGGTACTCCTCCCATGTACTCGGGATTTTCATGTGTTTCCCCCCGGAACAGCGCTTGCCATGTTCCATGCAATCTGCTTCTCCGAAATCAACCTGGCACTCCCCGGGTATTTGTGCCAACGGCAGGTATCCCCGCCGGGACTGGTTCAGTCGCCTCTCTTGAAATGTACTTGTTCTGATCCAGGGTGCGGCAGTCCGGGTGTTTGTTATGGCTTGTGCAGTTCCGGGGAATCACCTCTGCAAAAGTGGAGAATCCTCATGGCAACTCCGGGTCCTTACAGTCTGCAAGAAACACTCATACTCCAGTTTGTATTCTGAAATGGTTTTGAGAATGACATGCTGGTGTCTGCAATACAATCGACGAACAACACACGATAATCCCTTTGATAAAAAATAATCATGAAACCAGTATGAGAAAAAACCCGGTTTCGCTATGATTGGAATCATGAAGGAAAATAATGGAATTTCTGGTGTTGATCGTCTGGAGAAACTTGAACAACTACTGGAGAATAATGATCGGAAAGGAAGCCGTCTTTCCTGGATACGCTGGAATCCGAACTCAAAATATGGTTATGAGATTGATGATGCCAGGGAGGAGATTCGGTGGATGGTGTACGAGATAAAAAAACTGAGAGAAGAAAATAGAGAACTCAAGTTATTTGTTGATAAATTTCGGGAATCAATGGAAAAACAACTCGGAAAATAATGGATGACGATTGATTCTTGTTTTTCCCTTGAGCATCTACCGAACAGGTTGGATATGCCCCATATTCGATAGAGTATCAGTTCGTTACGGTTTGGACAGCATAAACACCAGAGAGAAAATCACGCAATTCAGGTTCGATGTGCTGACCCCGAATTTCTTTGACAGGCAGGCTCATCTTACACAGACTTGCATGCACACCGTTGTGTTGCGGTTACTCCAGTCGTTTGATTTTTTCGTTTCTATTGACAGAAACACATCGAATCACTACACTCCTTTTCTGACATGAGTCGTATCTCTATAAAAAAACGACAATGATTCAGCTGGAGGAACAATGACTCTTTATAAATCTGGAAGCATAAAAATGCGAATCCTGCCTGGTGAAAAACATACGCCGTTCGGGCTGGCAAGAAAACTGGATGCCCGGGTGATACTGGAATCATCCTCTCTGTCCCGGGGAAGGGAACGCTACTCCCTGCTCCTGGTGGAAGAAGCGTTTCAGATAAGACAGGAAGGAAGCCGTATTATTCTTCAAAAAGGCTCGGAGCAGAGAACGATCGGAGAGGAAGGTGAGGATATTCTGGATGTACTTGAAGAAATTTCCTCCAGATATGAGAGTGTGGAAACCGGGTATCCCTTCCCTGCAGGTGGAATCGGGTTTCTTTCCTTTGAGTTTGCAGCCCGATGTGACTCCTTCAGTTTTCCCGATAAACCGGATCCCCTGGGGCTTCCCCTGGCGGCATTCATTTTCGGCCATGTTTATGTAATTTTCGATCATTATACTGAAAAGATTCATTTATTGGGAATTAATTATGGCCAGGGCGATGATATTAACCTTGAAAAAGCCCTGGACTGCACTGCAGCAAAAATAAACGACTTGAACTTTAACTACATGATGGAGCAGCCGATGGAATATCCCGCCACCATCGCCTCTCCGGGCAAGGAGAATGAAGAATACAAGGCAGCAGTTTCCCGAATACGACAGGAGATAATCAAAGGAAATCTGCTTCAGGCCGTACCCTCCCGGCGGCTGGAAATTATCACGGAGATGCCGGCACTGGAGGCCTACCGAATCATTCGGAGTTCCAATCCTTCACCCTATCAATTCTTCCTGAATTTCGGTCCCTGGCAGCTTTTCGGGGCTTCTCCGGAAGTGCATGTGAAGGTACAGAACGGCCGGGTGATTCTTCGCCCAATCGCAGGAACCAGACGAAGAGGCAAAAATGAAGCTGAAGATCGAATCCTGGCCGATGAACTTCTGGCCGATGAGAAGGAAACGGCGGAACATTTAATGCTTGTTGATTTGGGAAGAAACGATTTGGGGAGAGTGTGTAACGTGGGCTCTGTCGAGGTTAGTGAAATGATGAGCATTGAAAAATACTCCCATGTCATGCACATCGTGAGTCAGGTGGAGGGAAATTTACGTACGGACCTTACCGCAGCCGATGTCATCCGGGCCACCTTCCCGGCGGGTACTGTCTCCGGTGCACCGAAGATTCAGGCGGTGAAAACCGTCACAGAAATTGAAAAAATGCCCCGTTCTTTTTACGCAGGGCTGGTGGGATATCTTGAACCTGGAGGCTCACTCGATACATGCATCACCATACGTAGTGCATTGAAAAAGGATAATCGACTCTTCCTCCAGGCCGGAGGCGGTGTGGTTTTCGATTCAAATCCCGAACGGGAGTTGGAAGAAACCAACGAAAAACTGAGAGCCCTGGCACTGGCTGTCGGTGTGGAGGTTTAGTCATGGTAGCGATCATTGATAACTACGACTCGTTTACATACAACATCTACCAGATGATCAGCCAGATCATTGAGATTGATCCAGACGAGGAAGTAAAGGTTTTCCGAAACGATGCAATTACAGTCCCGGAACTGGAAGCACTGAATCCCGGTAGATTGATTATTTCTCCAGGGCCCGGAACTCCGGCGAATGCAGGAATTTCCATTGATGCCATTCGGGCCTTTGCCTTGAAAATTCCCATTCTGGGTGTCTGTCTGGGGCATCAATGTCTGGCTGAAGCTTATGGCGGGAATATTATTGGGGCCAAACATATCATTCAAGGCAAGGTGGAGCCCATCGAAGTGGACGGTTGCGGTGTTCTCCGGAATCTTCCGAATCCCTGTGCTTTTACCCGCTACCATTCTCTGGTGGTGGACCCCGCTTCTGTTCCTGCAGAACTTGAAGTAACCTCCCGGTCTGTTGACGGCGAGATAATGGGATTACGTCATCGAACACTGCCCATTGAAGGGGTACAGTTTCATCCTGAATCCATCGGCAGCAATTTTGGAGAACGGCTCCTGATCAATTTTCTTAATTGGAAGCGGAAACCCCTGGAGCGATCAATTCTACTGAATAAAGTTGTCTCAGGTGAAGATTTAAGCAAAAATGAAGCAGCAGATTTCATGGATGAACTCACCGATGGATCTCTGGAAGATGCTTATATTGCCGGAATGCTCACCTCCCTGTCGGCGAAAGGCATTACTGCCGACGAAGTGGCTGGATGTGCTTCGGTACTGGTAAAGAAACGACGACCAGTAGACCTGTCAAAAAAACTGAACAGCAGTAGCGAGGAATTCCGGGGGATACTGGATACCTGCGGAACCGGAGGAGATGGACTGCATACCTTTAATATCTCTTCTTTCGCAGCTCTTCTGGCTTCCAGTTGCGGGGCAACGGTAGCCAAGCACGGTAACCGGGCAGTGAGTTCGAAATCGGGGAGCACCGATTTTTATGAGGCTTTGGGTATTCCGACAGATCTGGACGCCGATGGTGTAGTGGCAAGTATCGCCTCTGAGGGTTTTGCTTATATGGCGGCACCGCTTTTTCATGATGCCATGAAACATGCCGGACCGGTTCGCAGAGCTCTGGGCATAAAAACAATCATGAATACTCTGGGACCTCTGGTAAATCCTGCCGGGGCGGATTTTCAGATTATCGGTGTGTTCGATGATGATCTTCTGCCAGTGATGGCCCGAGCGGCGAAAATGCTCGGCGTAAAATGTGTCTGGACTGTTCGCTCTCTGGATGGACTGGATGAGATTTCCCCAGGAGCTCCGACAAAAATTTTCAGAATCGATGAAAATGGTGTTGAATCGGAAGAACTTTTTCATCCTTCCTCTCTGGGTATTCCTTCCTGTCATGTGGCAAATCTTGCAGGCGGCAGCGGTACTGAAAATGCCAGGACGGCCTGGAAACTGCTGCGGGGAGGAGGGGCAGCGACACTGAGGGAAGCGGTCTGCCTGAACACTGGGGCAGCTCTGTCTGTAGCAGGTATCACATCGAGTATTGCTGAAGGCTACCAAAAAGCCAAAGCCGCTTTGGACGATGGCCGGGGACTGGCCAAAGTGGAAGCCCTGAGAAAACGAGCCGGAGGCTCTTCTTTATGAGTGGAGAATGTGAAAACGGAACTCCGGATATTCTTCTGAAGATTGCTTCAGACAGGGCTAAACGTGTGTGCCGAAAGGGTGCAGCCCAAGGTCTTAAGTTACCAGAGGAGCGCATGGTTCCTTTGGTAAATTTCGGTATTTCCAATGTTGATTATCCAGAAAAATGGCAACATCGTTTCGGATCCCCCGGTAAGAGTCAGGGCCACTTCACATTACCTGACCCCGCCAGCAACGGTATTCTTATTGCAGAAATCAAGCGTTGCAGTCCTTCAAAAGGGAATATCGCAAACATTCCCGACCCTGCTGTTCTTGCGGGACGATATAAAGAAGCCGGGTTTCAACGGGTGAGCGTGCTGACTGAAGAAATCCGGTTCGGCGGATCTCTGAGCGATCTCATCGCAGTAAAAACAGCGCATCCAGACCTGTCGATTCTCCGAAAGGACTTCCTTTTAAGCGTGGATGATATTGAAGTAAGCTGGCGGGCCGGGGCAGATGCGATTCTTCTGATTGCAACCCTGCTGGATCAAGACGTTTTTGAGATGATGTACAATCGGGCTACCGCATTGGGGATTGCCTGTTTGGTAGAGGTGCATACCTTTGCAGATGTGAATAAGGTTCGTCCGTTTCAACCACCACTTGTCGGGATCAACAGTCGGAATCTGAGACGTTTTACATTAGAACCTCTGCTTCCCCTTGAAATCCGAAGATTCATTGACTGGCCCTGCGATGTCATTTATGAATCGGGTATTACCAGTACGGATGATGTTCTTTTTGTCCGGGGAGCGGGATTTTCCGGTTTCCTGGTGGGGGAAGCTGTTACCAAATCTCCGGTACTGGCGGACCGATTGGTCCGTGTCTGGGGAGATGTCCATGAGGCTCATCGCCGATATTCCGCCTGGGGCAGACTCTATAACCAACCTGTTGGTGATGTGCCTCTGTCTCCGTTGGTAAAAATTTGTGGCATTACCAATCGGAACGATGCCAAGGCTGCTGTTGATGCTGGAGCGGATATTATCGGGTTTGTTCTGGCTGAATCTCCCCGTCGAACGTCTCCGGAAGTTGTCAGGGAATGTACGGATTTACCGATTATGAAGGTGGGAGTCGTGGCTCTTGACAGGGGTGAAAAATTACCGCTTGAAATTGCCTCTCTGCTGGAGGAAGGAGCCCTGGATTTTATCCAGTTTCACGGGAATGAGTCGCCGGAGATGGTAAAAAAATGGCCTGGGTACAAGGCCTTGCAGCTGGCTTCGGTGGAGGATGCGGAGACGATTGCTCACAGGGGAAGTCCAGCGGTACTGGTGGATGCTTTTTCCCCTGTGGTCAAGGGAGGAACAGGGAGAAGACTGGATGAAGTTCTGGTGTCCGCTGCCGCCAGACAGCGCAGGCTCTGGCTGGCCGGAGGGCTGACAGCAGAGAATATCGACTCCATTATTCATGTCTGGAAACCAGGGTTGGTAGATGTCTCCAGTGGTGTGGAGAGGGCTATGGGCTTGAAAGATTATGATGCATTACGCCGATTTGTGACTGTGGCAAAAAAATGTATCCCGAACGGAACGCCCGGTGACAGGTGGAGGCACCTCTCCCTGGATCTTGAGAGTCATCATGGAGAAAAAAAATGAACCGTAAAGGTTATTTTGGAGACTATGGCGGGCGATATGTCGCCGAGGTGCTCAGGAAACCGCTGGAAAGCCTGGAAACAGAATTTGAACGTGCCATGAGCGATTCCGGATTCCGGGCAGAACTTGACGCTTTCCATCGGGAGTATATTGGCAGACCAACCCCGTTGCTTCTGGCTCGAAACGTTTCATCAATGATTGGTGGAGCAGATATTTACGTTAAACTTGAAGGCCTGGCTAATACTGGGGCCCACAAGATCAACAATGCAGCAGGGCAGGCTCTGCTGGCAAAACGTATGGGGAAGAAGCGCATCATTGCGGAAACTGGTGCGGGACAGCATGGGGTGGCAACCGCTGCCACATGTGCCAGGATGGGTTTGAAATGCGTGGTGTACATGGGTGAGATTGACATGCGTCGGCAACATCCAAATGTGTACTGGATGAAGCTTTTTGGTGCCGAGGTTCGGGCTGTTTCCTCAGGAACCCGAACGTTGAAGGATGCGGTAAATGCAGCACTGCGGGACTGGGCTTCCAGTTGGGAAGACACACACTACCTGCTCGGTTCGGCTCTGGGTCCATCGCCGTATCCTGACATGGTAAGGGAATTTCAGTCCGTAATCGGCAGGGAAACAAAAGAGCAATTGGGTAAGAATATTCCCGATGCCATGGTGGCCTGTGTGGGGGGAGGTTCCAATGCAATCGGATTTTTTGAACCTTATCTTGAGGAAAACCAACCTCTCCTTGTCGGTGTTGAGGCCGGAGGAAGGGGGGCTGGGCGTGGAAATAATGCCGTCCGTATGGCCGGAGATGGGAAAACCGGTATCGTACAAGGATACAAGAGCCGTTTTCTTACCGACGAAGATGGCCAGGTGTTGCCAACACACTCCATCGCGGCGGGTCTGGACTATCCGGGCATTGGGCCACAATTGGCCCATTTGGGGCAGTCAGGACGAATTCGTTTTGTCTGCATCCAGGATGATGAGGCGCTGGAAGCCTTGCAATTGTTCGCCCGGGAAGAAGGCCTTGTCTTCGCCATGGAGTCAGCCCACGCCGGCGCTGCATCCATCGTTTTGGCACGGGATCTTGGGCCGGGGAAAACCATTGTGGTCAACATGTCCGGAAGGGGTGACAAGGATATCTTCATCTCAGCTATGGCTCTGAACGGGCCGTCCTGGAGGGACTTTCTCAAAGATGAGAGTGCACGAGAGAATGCCATGGAGGGCAATCTCATGCAGGGGACGGCCGAAGAAGATACGCATGACAAAGAGTAAGAGCCGTATCAACACCACGGGAACATCCGCAATCCGGTATTCCAGAAACCCGAAAATTGTCACGCATTTCATTGCGGGATATCCCAACCATGAGATCTCTCTGGAAATAGCTCGAGGTTTGATTGCCGGGGGAGCATATGCGCTGGAAATGCAAATCCCGTTTTCTGACCCTAACGCCGATGGCCCGGTGATTGAAGGGGCCTGCCGGGAAGTTTTGAAATCCGGTTTCAGGACAGCGGATGCCTGGAGGCTTCTGAAAGCCATTCGTGCCGACTCCGATATTCCGATATTCGTGATGAGCTATGCCAGCATGGTTGTCACTCCGGGAGTCAGAGCCTTTGTGCAACAGGGGAAAGAGGCTGGTGCGTCAGGTTTCATCATTCCTGATCTGGTTCCTGGTTCTGATGAAGGACTCTTCGCGATGGCCGCAGAGATACATTGTCCAGCGGTTCCGGTAGTCGTACCCTGGATTGCCGATGCAAGGCTGGACGAGATACTCTGTGAGCCCATTGACTGGATCTACGTAGCCTTGCGAAGTGGCATTACCGGGACGTATACCGAGATTGGTAGTGGGCAGCACGAATTCCTGAAAAAAATTCGTGCTCATGGGGTGGAAATATGCCCTGGATTGCAGGTGATGGCAGGATTCGGGATACAGAATATGCTCCAGGTGAAAATGCTGTCAGAGATGGCGGACGCGGTAATTGTGGGATCGGCCCTGGTGAAAACGATCGCTGAGGCCGTGTCTGTCGGGGTGGATCATCATCCCGGCGTGGCCGAAGACTACCGTTCCATGGATAGAAAGAGTACCGGGGATATGGTACGGAAGAGGGTAGAGGAGCTCCGGGGATGTTGATGTGTATTCTCATGAATCATCCTCCCCGTACTCCCATGAAAATAACCGGAGACTACCGCTATGCACATAACAAATTTTCCCCTGCGACTATATATTCCTGATCAGAAATTGACCGCATATCCGGCATCTTTTCTGGAGAGATAATTGATGAACAGCAAGGGCAGAATGTTGCTGGTTTTGACAGGTATGGTTTCCTTGCTTCAGTGTGTACTTCACCCGGAGTATTCCATGTCAGAATCGGTGCGTGTGGCAGATTTGGCTCAGCCTGTGGATATTTCAGAAGATAGCGTTCTCGACCCCGGAAGCCCTCAGGTTGTATTCAATGCACTCATCAAAGCTTATCCAGACAAGTTGAGCTCACTCGAATACAGGGATGGAGACTGGAGTATTCTTGCTGGCGGAGAACCGTATTATTGGGCAGGAGGTCGTATACTTGCAGAATCCAACCGTGCTGATGCCGAACATTATCTTCCGTATCAATTCAATCCTGACTCTGGAACACCTCTGCTACATCAAGAATCAAGTTCTGAAAAAGTCGAACAGATAAAAGAGATTCTGAATCAGATGAAATCTCTCAAAAACGGCCGATCGCCAGATTTCATGACAGCGTTATGGGGCATGAATGACTCCATAGTTGCAGAAAAAACAACGATTAATACCATTTTTCTCGGCTTTCAAATCCGGGTGCATCCAGAAATAAAAGATGCGTTGAAGTTGGTTGAACTGGAGATTTTCAGAAAGGCAGAATCCGATGATGCCACAAAAAGATGGCTTGAAAATCTGGGTAGTGCCGGTGCGTATGCCTGGCGCAAAATTGCTGGATCGGAAAACCGCAGTCTTCATTCCTACGGTATTGCCATCGATCTGATACCAAAGGATTACCATGGGAAACAGGCCTATTGGCGATGGACAGCGGATTATTATGAAGAGTGGTGGTCAATTCCTTACAATGAACGGTTCCAGGTTCCTGAAAGCGTCGTCAAGGCGTTTAAAAAAAATGGCTTTGTCTGGGGCGGTCAATGGCTTCTTTTTGATCAGATCCATTTTGAATATCGACCAGAACTGATTGTCCTGGGAGATATTGCCAGAAACAATCCACCCCCGGGACGCATGTCCGGGCGGTTCTGACATTTCTTTTTGCCTCTTCTCATTCATATCCCCAAAAAAAGACCGTCTGATACACAGACGGTCATCTGATTACTTATTTGGGCGGAATTGCCAAAACCTGCCCGGGATATATCAAATCGGGATTCTGAATAATCCGGCGATTTGCTCTCCAGATTTTCGGCCAGAGATAGGCATTGTCGAAAATTTCCTTTCTGTCGGAAATACGCCACAGACAATCTGTCGCAACATCCCTGTATACAACCGTATACGTTGTGGAAACAGCAGTGGACTCGTAAACACTGATATAGGCATCGGCCTGACGGAAATAACTCCTTGCGAGTTCGTACTGACCAGCATTCCTGGCCTTGATTCCTTTTTCCCAAAGCGTCTGTGCGAAAGCAAGATAATCGGTGTCTTGCTCATCGGCGTTGACCTGAGTATCACTGTTCTTGATGGGCATATCTTCAGGGACTCTTTTAGAGGACCCTGCACGAATCGACTCATTCAGGTCCCGCAGCTGTACATTCTCTATGTCAATAGTGCCTATGTCTCTCGAGTGATCAATCAAGGGATTTGTATCGAGAAAATCCTCTCCGTCCCAGGGGCTGGCTTCGTTGACAACACCCTCAGAATCCAGAGTCTCCAGCCGGGATGCTTTCTCAATATGCTGTTGCGTTCTGGATAACATGGTATCAGTGTCCGACTGTTCCTTGCGGACGGCACTGGTACGGGCGGCCAATATCGCCTGGTATTTGGCCTTGGAAAGCAGTTCTGCACTTTCTGTAATATTGTATGACTCAAATGCCTCAATACCATCAAGATAGTAATTGTTAGCAGCCTCAAGTTCGTCAGAAGAATAATTGAAAGCTTCATTATCCTCTGCATCACCAATATAGTTTTCGGTATCTCTGCGAAGAATGCCTACATATCGAATGTTTTCACCGAGATTGTAGTGCAAACGATTCTGGGCCGAGAGTGTTTCGTCAGCTTTCTCCTGAAATTCGGACAACCGACCTGCAGTAAACAAGCGCAGTGTTTCAGCGTCCATTCTATGGATTTTTGTATATTCAACCGGGGCAAATTTATTGGCATTGATATCTTTTAGTGCATCGTCCCCGCGAGTATACTTTGCTTCATATTCCTGTTTTCTGGCCTGAAGTGTTTTTGCATAGAGTTTGTCGGCATTATTGATCACTTGAAGAAGATCGGCTCTGGCTTTATCCGGATCTGCATCTCCCAGACTGACAGCAGTGTTCAGTTCTGCCACAAGTTTCCGGTACTCGACCGGGTAATAACTGTTTGCCTTCATCTGGTTAGCTCTCTGAACAGCATCCCTGGCAGCTTTAATGTCCACATCGGAGAGTGGTTCAGGAGAGACTTCCTTCACAACCGGTGGCGATACATCCGCTGGTTCTTCCACTACTGTCTCTTCCGGTTCGGGTTCAGGGGTACTTTTACACCCTGAAAAACCAAGAATGAACACAACGGTCAAGGCTAAAATCAATATGCGCAAAGGGTGAGAAAAAATCATGTCCGGACCTCCCTTGATTTTCAAGTTTAACATGTGTTGATCGGGACGTCAAACCTGTGCTCACGTGAACAGTGACAACTCAGGTATGACAAGTCCCTCAAATATACACTTTACTCTGTATAAAACAGGGAACGTTCAGTTTCAAAATCAAAGAACTGAATTTTATCTATACTCGGAGTGAAATTTACTTCATCACCAACCTTGTAGTCATTTTCAGGCAAAGCACGGGCAATAAACTGGTTTTGCTTCGTATCAATATAAAGGTGAGTTTCATTTCCCAAAGGCTCAATAACTGTAATGGAAGCTTTGAGATTGTTCTCTCCCGGTTTTTTGGTGAAATGCAAATCTTCGGGCCGCATACCGAGGTACACTTTCTTTCCGACATAGGAACTGAGAACTTGCTGCTTGTCCTTGGGGATAACGACGGTGAATCCCTCCTCTTTGGCCAGGATTTTTTTACCTTCTTCGACGATATCGGCAGGAGCAATATTCATTGGAGGTGATCCGATGAATCCGGCAACGAAACGATTGATAGGATCATTGTACAAATTAAGGGGAGAACCAATTTGCTGGATGATTCCGCTCTTCATAACGACAATCTTGTCACCCATGGTCATGGCTTCAATCTGGTCATGGGTAACATACACCATGGTGGCATTCAGTCGATTATGCAGCGATGAAATCTCCGCACGCATCTGAACACGGAGTTTGGCATCCAGATTGGACAGTGGTTCATCAAAAAGAAATACTTTCGGTTTCCGGACAATGGCCCGTCCAACAGCAACACGTTGCCGTTGACCACCAGAGAGAGCCTTCGGTTTCCGATCAAGTAACTCTTCAATATCCAGAATCTGGGCAGCTTCCTTTACCCGGGCTTCGATTTCGGCTTTGGGGAATTTGCGGATGCGCAAACCGAATGCCATGTTGTCATAGACTGTCATGTGGGGATAGAGCGCATAGTTCTGAAATACCATGGCAATGTCCCTGTCCTTTGGAGCTTCATCATTCATCCGCTTTCCACCGATGAAAAGATCGCCATCGGTAATGTCTTCCAATCCTGCAATCATCCGAAGAGTTGTGGACTTCCCACAACCCGAGGGACCGACAAGCACAACAAATTCCTGGTCCTTGACTTCAATGTTTACCTTGTCGACCGCCTTGACACCGCCGTCGTAAACTTTGGTGATATCCTTTAACAATACTTCTGCCATGTGGCACACCTCCTTGTCAGGGTTTTTATTTTATGAGGAGCAGAGTACACGAAAATCGTACCACTGTCAAACAAAGGGATACCAGCGTTTTTGGCAGGCCCCCTTTTTGCATAATCTTCCGAAGCTCCCCAGGGATGGCTTTCCCCGGAAATCAACCAGTACCCTGACTAACGAAAGATTCCCCTTTTTGGGAAACGTACACGGTTCCTTACTTACGGCGCTCCACATCATCAGGATAGCTGAATTGCAGCGTTTCCCGGCCCTTCTCAAAAACCCTTGCATGGTGTGGGTTTCTGGTTGGTATAGCGAGAGGAGAGGCAGAAAACCTTCCCCTTGCTACTATAAGGAACACCGTCGGTCTTTCCCGACGCGTCTTGTGGAGTGTTGTTGTATCGTCATGTTGTGCTGCTGAAGAGAGTTCCTTTGGTTGGTAGCCGGAACGTTTTTTTATCCTCTCCAGAGTTCTTCTTGAGGGCAACATCTTGAAACGTTCATACAGGTTCAATAAGATAATGAAGATAATTCTCAGGGAGAAATGATGAAAAAACTTGCAATCAAGACGAAACTTTCGATATTATGGGTTGTAATTACTCTCAACATGATTTACGCAGACGTGCTTTCACTCTACCTTCCTGGTATTCACGAAGAACTTGCATCATTTGCAGGAAACACACCCATCAAAGTATTGATGCTCATGGGAGCCATCATGGTGGAAATTCCAATAATGATGGTATTTTTTTCACGGATACTGAAATACCGTGTGAATCGTTGGATAAATATTATCGTTGGCATGCTTATGATTGCGTTTGTTGTTGGACCGGAAATTGGAAATGAAAATATTAATCCGCACTATGTTTTCATCGGAAGCGTCGAAGTGATATTAATCATTGTCATCATGGTGACTGCGTGGAAATGGAAAAAAGAATCGCCATCACGTCCCGATAGAGTGTAACCGCGTTTTTTTAACTGATCCAGGGACGATGCCATGCCGGGGCAATTTTTGAATGTGTTTTGTAACGATGTCTGGCAACAGATTCCCGAATTTTACTGTCTCAAGATGTTTTTTGTATAACGACCTTCCAGGAGATCGTCCAGATTCCCCCCTGTTCCCCAGTGGTTTTGTGTGGTTCTGTCCATAAAAAATCACTGCGGAAATGGCAGGGTATGTTCATAAGGGTTTGATTGTCAGTAATTTCAGTCACTTGCCTTGAACTCCTCTCTGACAACAATTCCATCTATCTTGTCCTTCACGAGTACAATACGATACTATTTTCAGAGGAACACAATGAAATATGAAACCTGTTAAATCCAATCGTATTGACAAGGCAATGCTCATTTACAGATTTCTTGATTCCCTGGTTGTACTGCTGGCCTGGGAATCGGCATATATTCTCAGATTCCATATTTTTCGGATTGGAGGCCGGAATTATAACACTGATATTATGTTCATGGGTATTCTTGTTCTTGTCCTGACTTTTCTTTTCTTCTCTCATAACGACCTCTACACATCCCAGCGGTATTTTTCCTGGCACAGGGAGATGTTTGCCGTCTATAAATCTCACTTCCAGGCTGTGGCAACCTTTGTCGTACTTCTTTATTTTCTCAATCCGGACAGACTCTCGAGAATCATGTTGATGATTTATTCCGTACTGGTTGTCATACTCTCGCTTACCGAGAGAATTGTCATGAAGTCAATACTTTCAAAATTGAGACACAAAGGAGATAATCTCAGACACGTTGTACTGATTGGTAATAATAGTCAGATATATAAATATGCCCATGATATCATCAATTTGCCAAAACTCGGCCTGAGAGTATCCGGATGGCTGGATTCTCGTGGCGAGGCCTCAAGGCTGGGTATCCCTGAAATGCACAATATTGAGGATATTCCTGTTGGCGAATTTGACAGTGTTCCTGATGCCCTGATATTGGGATTCCATCCTGCAGAATACAATCAGTTAAATAAAACGCTTGCACATTTTAACAAAACGATTCTTTCGGTATGGATTCTTCCCGACATTGAGCAAATCCTGATAGGGTATACAATCGAATCATTCCATGGTCTGCCGTTAATAAAAATTAATGCTAACCGTTTATCGGTTATTGAAATACTGATGAAAAGAACCATGGATATCATCGGCAGTATATGCGCCATGATACTTTTTTCTCCTGTCATGCTGATTGTCGGACTGACGATAAAATTCACTTCCCGGGGACCTGTCTTCTATGGACAGGAAAGGATGTCTTTAAGTGGCTATCATTTCACGATGTGGAAATTCCGGTCCATGAAGTTGAATGCCGAAAAAGAATCCGGTGTCGTATGGACCCAAAAACATGACAATCGAACCACCAGAGTAGGTTCTCTTATCAGAAAAATATCCATTGATGAACTTCCCCAGTTCTGGAATATTCTGAAAGGGGATATGAGTCTTGTAGGCCCCCGACCGGAACGACCGATGCTGATTGAAAAGTTCAAAGAAAATATCCCTGCTTACATGCTGCGTCACAAAATGAAAACCGGTTTGACAGGCTGGGCCCAAGTGAACGGATGGCGTGGTAATACCAGTCTTGAAAAACGCATCGAGTATGATCTGTACTATATTCAGAACTGGTCAATCTGGCTTGATATCAAGATTCTCTTTCTTACTGTTTTACGGGGTTTCGTCAACCCGAACGCTTACTGAAAGTTGCGTTTCATCAGTATGGAGACACACCTATCTTGAAGGTAATGATATTCCTGAACGTGTTGGGGAAAGCCACATTGTTGATCGGTGTGTAATTTCCGTTGGATGCATAATCGGTATAATACAAAAACACAAAAGAATATTGCAATCCCATCTGTACCGATTCATTCCAGATGCGCAAGTCCAATGTTCCACCCAGAGAGAGAATGTGAAACCATTCATACACCCCGTCATTCAAAAAATTCTTTTCAGCGAATTCATAATATGCTCCTTTGGGATCAGTACCTGGCTTGATTTTCTTATCTCCCGGGTCAAAACCCCAGGCATCATAGGTGCTTCCAGGGACTGAATCAGGATAGCCGTGTCGTATCATTCGGTAACGGGCCATCCAGGTAATACCCCGTCGAAAATGGCTGCTCAGCTGAAACAGGAGCTCGTCTGAATTGGGCTCCAGCCCATATCCAAGGCCCTCTCCTGCATTCAAATATCCGGTATCCATGGCATAATCAGGCCAGCCGTCATTATCGGTATCAGGTGGAGTGTATCCCGGAATATCCTCGTAATAATAATGTGTATATGTAAAAGGTTCAATTTTGGTGTACTGAACTGTGAAGTTAGACCAGGGAATGAATGGTATTGGTGCTTTTACACCAACCTGTATCGCATATTGGTTGGCCGAATCGTGGAAAAAATTTGGTTGGTTGAACCGGGCTTCATCAATAAATACCGAAAGATAGGTCCGCAATATTCCTGGCCAGCTTAACCCGAGAGTTCCCCCAAGCACCACATTATCAAAATCTCCAGTATTATTCTGACTGACAAACGGACTCATCAGAGGAAACATGTAACCGAACCCAGGACGTTTGAGGTAAATTGCCGCATCATAGACAGAGAGGTGTAGCCAGTCCAGAGGATTAATATCCACCTGAAGGACAGCGATCATATTTTGCTGTTTCCGGGCCGTCTTGATGATATGATAATCATTGTAATTTCTGAAAGTTTCACCATATTCAAGTTCTCCTGTCAATGCCGAGACGCTCAACCACTTAAAGGGAGTAAAGGTTCCTTCAACAGAGAAAAACGGGCGGGCAGAGGAAGCAAGAAACAAATTCCCCATCCCGATACCCCAGTCATGTCTGGAACGGCCAAACCTGAGATTAACCCGGTTATCCCAAAAACTGGCTACAATTTCCGGATTAAACGTGTATCCCCAGGAAAGGGCTGTCGGCATTTGTTTAAAGGAGCTCAGGGATAGAATCGGATGCAAACCACCATCCCAGTTTTTGGTGAAGCTGTAGGGTTCGTAACCAGTTGGACCGTAATTTTTTGTTCCATCATACTCTCCAGCCAGAAAAAACCCTCCTGTAATATCGATGCCCCAGGAAAAATACCTGCCCATATCACCTCGTGCATACAAACCCACCAAACCCGATCCTGCAAAACTTCCTGTAAAATCCCCCAGGTCTGCTGAGGCCGTTCCCTGAAGATACACACCGAATGTTGTGGGGAAAACATCATGCCCAATGCGAACATCGCCATCATAACCAAAAGGAATATCCGGATTCTCTACAAAACGTGTGACAAAATCATTCAGGATATCGTGTTCGTAATTTGATAAATCAGATCGATGGGTACTGATTTCATTCAGAGATCTGACAATCAAGGACAATGTATACGGCTTTGATGAGGGCAGAATATGGAGGAAACCACGAATTTGGGCCATTTCAAGAAAGTTGTAAATATCGTTTTGCTCTACAGGCACTGTATTGTGAGTCTGTGCCGAGAGGGCGGACAGGACAAGTAAAAACAGTATTCCTATCAGTATTGTTCTCAAAGCATCCTCCAAAAAATCATCTCAATTTGTTACCAGCTCTATTATCAATATACAAACCATTTTGTAAAGGGATGTCTTGTTCATACAATACACTTTGGAGTATAGTCCTGGTAATGAAAAAACCCATTCTTTCATACTTCTTTATCCTCCTCGTTATGATTCCGATACAGCATTCATTTTCCGAAGAGAATCCACAATTTTCTTCCTGTACCATAACATCTGTCCGGTATGAAATTGACGGATTAACAAAAGAAAAATATCTTCGCATCCATTCAAACGTCAAAGAAGGAATGGCCTTTCAATCGTACGGAAATTTAAAATCATACGTCGAAAAAGAACGTCAGAATTTGCTGAATCGCAGATATTTTAATTCTGTAATTTTTAATGTGATTTTTCTCGATAAAAGTGATACAGAAAAACACTACGAAGTTTTGATTAAAATTAAAGATGCTGTTACCATCATCCCCATTCCCTATCCAAAATATGATTCTAATACCGGATTGCGCATGGGATTGAAAATTTTCTGGAGTAATTTTATTGGAACCATGACAGATGCCTTTTTGGGAATGCGCATCGATCTGCGTCTTGACCCCCAAACCAGGAAGATCGAAGTTGGTGAGTGGGCAATTAAAACGTCAATATCCAATATAAAAGTGCATGATATTCTGTATTTATCAGTGGGGTTGAGGCAGAGCTTTGATGAGGAGGATTTTATTGATTCCATTGATGCCTCAAATTCATACAATTATTCATATTACTCTACATCAGGATCACTTTCTGCCTCCTTGATGCTCAATAACAAAAGTGCCACGGTAGATAAAAGTTATACATTTGGACTGGCCTCTGAATTTCGCTACAACTACGAAGGCATTCTCGGACCGATTCACAAACAACCCTGGACTATTATACCATTTCATTCTTTCACAATCGGAAAAACTGACTGGATCAATAATTTCCGAAAGGGGTTCCAGGCAGGATTCAGCAATTCCTATCGCATTGGTTATAACAACAATTTTTTCACCATCATGGATTTAGTGGCAACGGGCAGCTATTATATTCCCTTCTGGAAGAGATTCAATTTTTACACTCAAGCTCAGGTTTTTTACCAGTGGGGAGAGATCAGAAGTGTCGGTTCGAAGGTTCGTGGGGTAAAGAATAACCGTATAAGTGGTTTTACTGGCCTCATTGTCAATACCAGTCTGGCGTTCCAGTTCTGGCGCTTTGAAAACGTGTGGGATGCCCAGATTCATCCTTTTTTTGATTTTGCCATTGTGTACAATAACGAAGATTTCAGGAGCCGTCGTGATATCAATATCGGAGTAGGCGTTGATATTGTACTCTATCTTGATGTTCTGCCCAGCCTGGTTGCGGTGGGATCTATTGGTTTTGACCCACTGCGTCTGGATGTGAATCATATTACTGACAGTCTGGAAATCACCATTACAAGTTCCTTGTTTTATTAGGGAAACTGCATGTTGAGAGATAAGATTTTTTCCCATATGAAAGTCGCTTTGGTTCATGACTGGCTTACTTCGTATGGTGGTGCGGAGCGAGTTCTGGAATTTTTTTCGGTTTTTTTCCCGGACGCACCAATCTACACTTCGGTATACGACGAACACTCTATCGGAACTGTTTTCCCCAAATCCAGAATACGTCCATCTTTTATCCAAAAAATACCTGGTTCCAGGCAGTTTTACCGGAAACTGCTTCCTCTCATGCCACGTGCTTTTGAAGAATTCGATTTTTCCGAATTTGATCTGGTTCTTTCCAGTTCATCGTCATGTGCCAAAGGTGTTATTACACCAACGAGTTGTCTTCATGTCAGCTACATCCATACACCCATGCGCTATGCATGGGATCTCTACCCGGAATATATCAAGGAATCCGGTTTCATTACTCGATGGGCCATGCGCAGTCAAATGCCCGGAATCAGGCAATGGGATACACTCAGTAGTATGCGAGTTGATTATTTTTTGGCAAACTCTCGGGAGGTGTCTGCCCGGATAAAAAAAACATACCGAAGAGATTCCGAGATTCTGCATCCACCGGTGAATACAGACTTTTTTACTCCAGGCGATAATACTCAGAATATTCACCTGGGAAACAATGACTTTTATCTCATCCTGTCCCGGCTTATTCCCTACAAACGCATTGATCTTGCCATTGATGCCTGTAATCGACTGGGACGGAATCTCGTTGTTATTGGCAATGGTCCTCAGGAAAAGGAACTGAAACGACTGGCGGGGCCAACGATACGTTTTACAGGACGTATCAAGGACGAGGAGACAAGGGAATACTATCGAAACTGCCGAGCATTTATATTCCCGGGATTTGAAGACTTTGGCATTACCCCTGTTGAAACCCAAGCGTGTGGACGACCAGTGATTGCCTACGGTAAAGGTGGGATTCTGGACACAGTAATCCCCGATGTAACTGGTGTTTTTTTTATGAAACAGACTGTTGAATCCCTCATTGAAGGAATAAGGCAATGTGAAGGGAAAGAATGGGATTCAAAAAAGATTCGGGAGAATGCGGAAAATTTTTCTTACCGGATTTTTCATTCTTGCCTTACAAGGATACTGCAAAAACTGTGTGATAAAGAATAATTTTTTTATGAACAGATTGTGGACTACCCCGGATTCAACATCATACACAGGATCTCCTGAAAAAGTTCTCAGAAAGCCCTGTCCTTCCTGATTTTGGCCCTGTTCTCAATTCCATTCATTTCTGCATAATCCCTTTTATTCAGAATCATCACCAGAATTGAAATGCAACTATCACTTTCACTGGTTTGTTTCAGTTTCAATTTTGTCAATACAAATCCATATTTGCGTTTTCAGACTCCAAAACAGTCTTCGATGAAAATACGATACACATCATGCTGATAACATTCTTTCTCTTTTCAGCTTCTCTTTATTTTCTTCGATTATTTTTACCGGACGAACCAAAGATTTTCCACTCATTCATGTCCCATGGTCTTTACAATATTTCCGATTCTCTCTGTGTTGATTAATCTTCTTCGCATGAATCGACTCGAAAATATTCATTCCTTTTTCTAAGGTTTCCAGTCGGGATTTTCAATCATCTGCCTCATGAAAACTTTCTCAAGATAAATGATTGATGAAACATAATCTTTCTGGGAAAGTTAACGATATCCTGCCTCCAGATACAACAGAAATCCCTGCCTTTTCACAAACGATGGACGAACATGATGTTGACTGACAATCCGATAATCGACATACCTTTCATCTCTTATGAAAACATCTTTTTGTATCGTTTACATTCCAACATTCGTTTATGAACATGCTCTCTTTTGAGATTATTCAATTGCCTGCGCAGGGCCTTACTCCGTACTTTTACAAAGGATCAAAGGGTGTCTCTTACGGATATCTTCGACGACTTTCCTGTCTGAATTCCCTGGCTGATCCTTGATCAGGATCAACAGGGGGAAGTTTTATGAATGTCTCACGGAACATGCTCCACCTGGAGTAATCTATACTCCTTCAAATGGACAACTTTCCGATCATTTTTTCGCGCCCTGGAGGACTTGAACCTCCGACCTACGGGTTCGAAGCCCGGTACTCTATCCAGCTGAGCTAAGGACGCCTGATTGGTTATACGACATAACCGTGAAGCCTGTCAGGTTTAAATACGATGCACTCGCTTCCGTTTCCATTAAATTGTTCTTTCACGACCCTGCAACAGAAGAAAACCATTTACGCATTCCAAACCCGAAAAAACTTCAAGGGTGGATGACGGGATTTGAACCCGCGACAACCAGAACCACAATCTGGCGCTCTACCACTGAACTACATCCACCGTGTGAATTGTTTTTTACCCTTATCAGAGGGGTATGTCAATACGGAAAGTGAGGTATCGTCATTTTCAGCACAGGACACACCCTCTGTGAGTCAGGATTGTAGAAACGTTATTCGAAGAAGTTTTAACGATAAAATACAGCCTGGCGTTCAAGGAATCACAGGCAAAAAAAGATTCTGTCTCCGATGAGTCTGG
Source organism: Lepetodrilus ovalis (assembly GCA_032361185.1). Classification (NCBI taxonomy): domain Eukaryota; kingdom Metazoa; phylum Mollusca; class Gastropoda; order Lepetellida; family Lepetodrilidae; genus Lepetodrilus; species Lepetodrilus ovalis. The sequence continues at coordinate 51,685 of JAUTBQ010011127.1, forward strand.
TCAGGATCAAGATCAATGACACTAAGACCAGTCCGGGCTGGTCTCACCATGATGCGCCACCGCAACAAATCTGCCACAGGATGGTTCCATAACATGCCCGGGAGAATAATGCACTGGCCAGGGAACGCTCTCCCATGCCTCCGGAGACAATGGATCTCCGGATATTTCCGTCATATTGATCTGAATTACCGATGCGATGGAGTGCTGGAAGAAGAGTGATCGGAATGTTTTTTCAAACAACGGGAGACATTGAAACCACTTTGACGATGAATCATCCCCGAAAATAAATCAATACAGACCTGTGTCAATGAGCATTGGCATTATGTCCATTATTGCGAACATCCATGACACAGGATATTCAAACGACCAAAGCCTCCAAAGCCTTTCGGAACAGATTTTTATATTCAATTCCTCCAGGAAGAACAGTATTACCCTGGGCAAGTCGGTGACGAAAAACCGTTTCCAACGAAAACAGAGCATCGTTCATCGCCGGGGCAAGGGATGGGTCCATTTTCAATCGATAAGGAATTCCGCCGGAAGCAAGAATAAAAACAGCTTCCACCTGTTGTATGGGCTCTGCGTCTCCTGACTCGGGAAAGGTGAAATCGCTGGCAAGAGGACTTCTCATGGCGGCACAAATTCTGTCGATTAACTTCTTCCGGGAAAGAATCCTGGCATCTCCATACGTTTTTTGAAAACAACACAAAAAAGCTATAGCCGACCAGGTAACGAATCGATGGGCGTCTGTCCTGACATCGGATTCAAGAATTTCGGGACGGGAAAAAGACGCAAAACTGCCGTCTTCCCTCTGGACAGACAATAGCGACCGGGCATAAACGGCCAATTGCTCCTGGCCGTATTCCGGTGGCAGAATATTCCCACTGAAAGCATCCAGCAAAGCCCGTAGTCGTCCGCTGGCAGCAGCTATTTTTTCATAGTCATTCTCTTCAGCAAGATTGAATTGACGTGGTAGTATCATGATAATATTCTCATTGCAAATCACTAAAAAAAGAACCTTATCCCGATTTTTTCAGTGTTCTTCAAATAATAATGGAACAACCAGACTTCTGACTACAGGGTCAAAAAGCCTGATCGTTTTAGCTTCGCAGTGGAAATCCTGCATTCTCAAGGACCCGAATCACCCTGTCTTCTGCTTCCCTGATGAAATCCGCATCCAGGGTTTTCTCTGAGTCCCGGAACTCGACGTGGAGAGTGAGGGCCCAACCCTTGTCTCCGAGGCTAAACACATCCAGAACCGAAACCTGGCGGAGTTCCTTCATTTTGACACCCTGAACAACTTCAAGTACATCGGATGCAGCTGTGTGACTCCCTGTCACGACAGTGAGGTCGAACACAGAACCCGGAAAACGGTCCAGAGGTTTGAATGCCGTTCTGTCTTTCAATGTGAGTTCCATCACGTCGGTAATATCCAGAATCGCTATCGCCGTGCGTCCCTTGAGTTTGAAGGCCCGGCACACCTGGGGGTGAAGCGAAAGAACGACTCCCCGGGAATGGCCCATTACCTGAATATCCAGATGTTCCCTGGGATGACTCCCCGGCCAGTCAGCGGGAATCAGGGGGTGGTTTCTGGATGGGTTCCCGGGAATCAGACTGCATGGAAGATTCAGACAGGAGCAGAGACCTTCCATCATGTCGGTCAGATCAACTATGGGATTGGATTTTTCTTCCTGAAACACCACTCCAATATGATAGCACTCTTCAGAATACTCCTCTCCACCCGGATCGATATAGCTTCGGCCACTTTCGAAGATACGAAAGGAATCGTGTTCCTTGCGGTTCTTCGAGGCGGCTTCCAACAAACCGGGCACCAGACTGGGACGCATGCGGTCATGCTCCGGAGAGATGGGGTTCGCCAGAACAAGACTTTCGTTCAGTATCGGCCAGGAAGCTTTTTTGAGAAGGGGAATTCCCACCATGGGGTATGTCATCACTTCCAGGGCACGTCCCCGGAGTACCAGATAGTCTTGAGCCTTTCGTATCATGGTTTTCGCAGGAGAGAGTCTGAGGGCCGCAATGTCATGCGAGGGGCTCACCGGAGTGATGCTGTCGTAACCAATAATCCGGCCGATTTCTTCGACAATATCCGCCTCACATTCAATGTCCTTTGTCGACCTCCAGCCGGGAACGTGAATCAGGCAGGTTGTCTTTCGCCCATCATTCCCGCCATCGACATCGGGAATCTGTTCCACCCGAAATCCCAGAGCCTCCAGAATCTTTGTGAGACGTTCAGCACTCACCTCCTTACCCAGAACCCTCGTAATACGTGCGGGACTGGTTTTGATGACCAGTTCCACCGGATCGGGCATGTTGACCGACTGTATACCCCCTCTGGTTTTTGCTCCGGGGTTCAATTCCATCAGGAGTTCAAAAATACGGAGCAGGGTCTTTTCCAGTTGCTGACTGTCCAGGCTCTTCTCGTAGCGTTGGGAGGCATCGGTACGCAAACCCAGCCGGGTACTGGTGCGGCGTATCTCCACATCGGTCCAATTGGCCACCTCAATCATGATGGTGGTGGTATCATCAGAAACGGAACTGTTCAGCCCCCCCATCACCCCGGCAATGGCCGATGGCGTTCCCCCGTCACAAACCACCGTGTCACTCGGAACCAGCCTGCGTTCCTGCCCATCCAGGGTAACGAAAGTTTTATCCTCTCTGGCCCGGCGGACGATGATTTTCCCACCGACGATGGTGGAACGGTCAAATATGTGGTTGGGAATGCCAGTTTCCAGCATGACGTAGTTGGAAATATCAACGATAGAGTTAATGGGCCGCATCCCGACAGTATTGAGTCGCCTCTGCATCCACTGAGGGCTTTCCCCTGCTTTTACGCCGTCCACCGACAGACCCAGGAAACCCCGGTTCGCCGAATCACTATCTACATGGATGGTAACCGGTGGTTTCTCTCCGTTACCTTCAGCGATCTTCGCCTTGATTTTTTTCACCCAACCATCATTAAATTTATCGTTGCAGGGTTTCCCGAAAACCGCAGCGAACTCCCGGGCCATACCGTAATGCCCCCAGAGGTCGGGCCGGTGTGTGAGGGATTTGTTATCAATGTCCAGCACCAGATCGTCCACCATTCCCAAGGCTGCGGCCAAAGTAACCCCTACAGGGGCGTCGGTGTCCAGTTCCATCAGGCCGTCATGGTTACTGGAAAGTCCCAGGTCATATTCGCTGCAGAGCATTCCTTCGGAAACAATCCCCCGGATTTTTTTTGCTTCAAGGGTGAATCCTCCGGGAAAACTGGTTCCCAACGCTGCATAGGGAACCTTGAGTCCCACCCGACAGTCAGGAGCACCGCATACAACTGTGGCTTCGCTGCCTTTTCCAATATTCACGGTAACAAGGTGGAGTTTGTCCGCATCGGGATGTGGAATGACAGACTTGATGCTGGCCACTCTAATCCTGGAATGGATGGTGCCGCTACGCTCCCAACCCTCCACCTCGCAAACGGCCAGGGTGATGCGCTCGGAAATTTCCCTGTCACTCAGCGTTTCGGGAAGGTCAACAAAATCTCTAATCCAGTCTGTTGATATATACATGTTACCTTTCTCTCCAATAATTCTCGTCTGGCAGATTAGCAGATGGCAAACTGTCGGCTGAAATCGATATTCCCGCTGTGGAACAGCCGGATATCATTGATGCCGTAACGCATCATTACCAACCGATCCAGGCCCAGACCGAAGGCAAAACCGTTGTACTTCTCAGGATCTATCCCCCCATGACGCAGGACGTTGGGGTGGGTCATGCCACAGGGAAGAATTTCCACCCAGCCGGTATTTTTGCATACCTTGCAACCCTCTCCTGTACAGATGAGACATTGAATGTCTAACTCAAAACCCGGTTCAACAAAAGGGAAAAATCCCGGACGCAGGCGTATTTCAACATCCCGTTTGAATATCTCGCTCAGGAGGGTTTTTTCAAAGTAGATGAGATTGGCTACGGTAATGTCTGTATCGATGAGCATCCCTTCCATCTGGTGAAATACCGTCTCGTGAGAAGCATCAGTGGCCTCACAACGGAACACCTTGCCCGGAGCAACAAACTTGAAAGGGGGCTGTTGCTTCTTTTCCATACCCCGAATCTGGATAGTGGAAGTATGGGTGCGCAGGAGGTGTTTCATATCTCTGAACCAGAAGGTATCCTGCATGTCCCGCGCCGGATGCGTATCGGGAATGTTCAGGGCCGTGAAATTGTAAAACTCGTTTTCGATGTGAGGGCCGTCCAGAATGTCAAAACCCATGGAGAGAAAGATATCTTCCAGCTCCCGCTGAACAATGGAAACCGGGTGAAATCCGGCTTCCTGAACACTCCTGGTTCTCCGGGATTCTGTGAGCGTGATGTCCGTCCAGTCGGTGGCAAGTTTCTCGTCGATGCTCACCCGCTCAATGCCGGCCCGAGTCTGGTCCAGTTTGTCCAGAAGTCGAATTTTCAGTCCGTTGGCTGCCTGCCCCAGGGTTTTCCGCTCTTGCGGACTGACCTGACTCAAGGATTTCAGTATTGTGCCGAGTTCGCCTTTTTTGCCCAGAAACCGGGCCTTCAAATCCGCCAGCTTCGCTTCGGTATCTGTTTTTTCCAGAAGCGTCATGAAAGATACTTCCAGCTTGTTCAGTTTCTCAATCAATTTTGCTCTCCGATTGACTATGCCCTGAACCCTGTCAAGCCATATTTTAATCGCGCCCGGCCTGGAAAGTCACTCCAGGTATACCTGGAGGATCATCCTGACAGATCCGGCCCTCAGGTCCAGCACAATATAAAAACGGGCTTCTCCTTCCGGAGAAACCCGTCGTTTTCTTTAACCCCGGATTCAGGATTCTACGACGATTGCTCCGGCGGGAGAGTCGGTAAAAAACTTCGTAGTATGCGAATACATATGCCTGAATCCCACAACCATATTATCACAGGGGAGAAAGAGGGGGTCAAGAGAAATGACGATGGATATTGTGTCTGACCGCCTTTTTAAACACGATGCGGAATAAGCCACTATCGTTATTGTATCACTGGGTTATGACTTGTTATCCACATGAAGAAGAGGTGCTCTCTTTCCATCCATTCTGCCGTTACGCACTCACCCTGACAGCGGGCTATAACATGCACTTTTTGCGGTGATGCGGAGTCAATACTTATGGTCGATTTCGATTAAACAATGCTCTATTGTATACTGACGGCAGTTATATCAACGGCATGCCGACCCGTCGGCTCACGCTCTCCATTGCGGATAAAACGCCCATGAATTCTTGATTATGATTCATTAACACCCTGATGGCGAGGTATCTTTGGCATTCTGCCACTTTGGACAAGGTGATTTTTCATCCGGTATCAACATGTAACTGCACAAGAATCCATTGCCTGTAACATGACAAAAATCAATAACAAAACCATTCAAGGCAATCAACTTCCGATGGAAAAGGCTTCAATAATCTCAATTGGTATGTGGTCGCCCTCGTCAGTTCCGTAATACGCTTCTCTGATGGTACCGGTTTCATCAATGAGGAAACCCATCGGCATCCCTGCAATTTTCCCTTTGAAACTCGTTGGCAGATATCCTCGGGCAAACATGCTTTTCATCAGGGTACCGATACGGCCGAACATGCCTTTGGCAACACCAATCCAGGAAATTTGTCGACCCCATGCATCATGTACAATGCCGCCTTCGTCCGCCAGTATGGGAAAGGGAGCCTCGTGCTTTTGTGCATAACGGCGAAGATTCTCCAATGGCGAGTCAAAAACGGCAACAATAGAGAATTTTTTTCCGGCAGCACCGAATCTCCCGGCACTTACGGCTTTTGAAAGAGCATTCACCCGAAGATTGCAAAAAGGACATGAGGCAAAACGAAAAAAAGCCACATGATAACGTTGTCCAATCAAAGAGGAAAGAGTAAACATTTTGCCGTCGATATCAGGAAGTTCAAAATCCGCAGCTTTCATGCCAGTTGAAATCTTGTTCATCTCTCCACCTGTATTTTATGATATTGCAATCACTGGCATTAAACTGCAGTTTCCCACCGAAATGGAATTGCAGGGTAACGCCCTGAAGGGAGTCAACGATTCCCGTCTTCATTCTATCCTTCATTATGATACAAGTCTCCTTGCAGGCTGACAATGTGGACATAATGATCCTGTTGGATATTCCGGATGAATCCCGCCATTTTTGAGAAATTTACCGGAATCCTGAAGCACCCCTTCGACCCACCTTTTGATAACAGGCCACAATGAGCATAAACCCGGAGATATCATGTCCATCGATTCTATCGGTGGAGTCGGATCTGCATCTTCTGCTGTCAAATTTCGCCGAATACTACCGCTGTGCAATTCTCCCGGCCGGCATCGCTGACGGGACTGGATGAAACAGAGAAACAGAATCCGGATAAAAACATGATGCTCAGACTCTCTACATGCCGGTGGATCACCGAGGGGAAGGAGGTCCTCCTCAGGTGCGACCGGATTGGGTTTGGGACGTGCTCCGGGGTATCGGGTTCCCCGCCTGCAGCACCGGACGATTAACGGGCTCTCTCAAAGAGGGTACGAGGGATGATTCCTCCCTGAAACTGCTGAATATTCTTGAAGAGCGGCATGGATTGATTGGCGACTCGTGTCGGTGCCATCATGGACAGGATCGTATATGAGCTCATGGAATTCAGGCTGTGGGGGCGTCTTGTTGCAAAAAAACACATCGGGATTCTTGACTCAAACCTGCCACCTGGAAGTGTATGAAACCAGCAGACTGAACGAAGGGGATCAGGTGGCAGATTTCGCCGAAATACGCAGACAGGGGAAATAAGCGACACTCCATATTTCACTGCTTGTATTATCACGAATATTAAATTCAGTGTAGAGCCTCATGCATATCCTGCTTGCCAGAAAAAGAGGGGTTCATGGATACTTAATCCACTCTCCTGGGGAGACGAGAGTTTGTCATGATATACTCATGTTCCGAAGAATCAAGGGTTCATCAGGGTTTCAATCCACGTCGTGGCCATCAGGGCATGTCCCGCAACAGAGGGATGAATGCCATCTTCGGCCCAATAAGACGGGCCAGGGTATTGTTGAACGTCTGCGAATGCAGCGTCAAAATCAACCCGGACTGCGTTGTACTCCGTAGCAAGTTTTTCAAGAATCCCAATCTTGGGGTCAAGATCTTCCCGCATGCGTACAATGGAATCATTAACATGAAGAAGAAATGGAGTGCATAATACAATCTGTGCTTTTGTTTCACTTCTGATACGGCATAGCAGTTCACTGCATTCTGCCCTGAAAAGACTCTCTGAGGTTGGATTGTTATTATCATAACGACGCCAGGTGTTATTAATTCCAACCAGAATGGAAATCCAATCCGGCTGGAGGTTGATGCAGTCTTTTCCCCACCTGTCTATCAGATGGCATGTACTATCACCGCTTATGCCTGTATTCATGAACCGAAGGTTTAATGTGGCATGTTCGAATCCCAGTCTGCCAGCGATCATATTGACATAGCCACTCCCAAGCGAAACAGTATCGCTACGGTTGCGGCCACAATCGGTGATGCTATCACCCGTAAATAAAATCAAACTGTTTTCCATAAAAGGTGTTGTCATACCGTAATTCCCTTCATCGCTGTACCATGAGTTCAGACCAATCATAATGCATTGCCGACCCCTGTTAACCCTTGATACCGCTCATATTGAATCCCTGAACAATTTTCTTCTGGAAGAAGACAAAAATAACCACTGGAGGAATAATTGCAAGAGCAACCGACACAAGAATCATATTCTTGGGAAATCCCTGAGGACCCGCCATCTGATAAATTTTAACGATAACTGTCTGGATCTTGTCATCTTTCAAAATGAGGAATGGCCAGAAGAAGTCACTCCAGGTTGCGTTCATCTGAAGAATGGCGGTGGAAATCAACACTGGTTTACTCAAGGGGATGACAATTTTCCGAAACAGCAACAGGTTTGAGGCACCGTCAATCCGGGCTGCCTCCAGTAAAGTGTCGGGAATGGACTGAAAAAAACTCTTGTAAAGAATGACAAAAAGTGCATTGGCCCCGGCCATTAACCAAAGAGGAATAAAGGTGTTGGTCAGATTGGCATGAAGAAGTGGCACATTGACAAGATTTTTGTAAAGGGGAACCATGCTGAGCGATTTTGGAAGCATCATGGTCCACAGCATCAGTATAAAAACGACTCCAGTGCCCCGTGGCCGGAGTTTGGCAAGGACAAAACCTGTCAGAGAGTTGAAAAGTATGGCACAGAAGATAGATCCTGTAACAACCATCAGAGTATTCCAGTAATAAACACCAAAATTCAATTTGCGCCATACGGCTACAATCTGCTCAGGATGAAATGTTTTTGGCCATAAGGTGGGGGGGATGGCGTAAAGCTCTTTAATATCCTTGAAACTGGAAAGAAAAAGCCACAGCGGAGGAAAGAGGCTGATAAGAGCGACAAACATCAACACAGCAAAAAGTAGCCAGTAAAGAAATCTGTACTTCCGACTGCGTAGCTCAATATTGCTGATGATACCACCCTGTTTTGTTTCAAATATTCTCATTGCATTCTCTCTTCATAAGTTAATTCCCTGTCGATTTTCTAATAATCGAGTTTTTTCTTGAAACTGAAATAAAGAAGATTTGTCAGCATCAGCAGTGAAAATGTTATCACTCCGACTGCCATGGATTTTCCTGCCTGAAAATAACGAAACGCATAGAAGTAACTTTGCAGCATCAATGAGACAGAGGCGTTATTCGGACCGCCATCGGTCATGGCCAGAGGCTCTGCCATCACCTGAAATACACCAATGATCTGAAGGATAAAGAGCATGACAATGATGGGCATAATCGTTGGAATAGTGACGTGAATAACTTTCCTGAAAGGGCTGGCACCATCCAGGGCAGCAGCTTCGTATAGTTCGTTATTTACACCCTGAAGACTGGCAAGATAAAGAATGACAGCTCCACCATATCCCCTCCATGTCATACTGATAATGATACTGGGAATAACCAGTTTTTTGTCCTGCAACCACTGGAGGGGCTCCATACCCAGCTTCATTAAAAAGAGATTAAAGATTCCTCCCTCCCCCGGATAGTAGAGAAACAGCCACAGCAACGATGCCGCCATAGCTGGCACCATTGTCGGGAAAAAAGTGGCAAACTTAAAAAAGGAGTTCATGAAAACCATCTCATTAATCAGAAGCGCAATAATAAGGGGGAAGGCAAAACTGACTAGCAGCGACCAAAATGTATAGGTTGCTGAATTAATCAGGGCTTTCAAGAAGGCTGAGTCATTGAGAACAATTCTGTAGTTCTCCAGGCCAATGAACTGTACAGCTTCATATCCCTTTGTTTTAAAGAACGACAGAATAATACCCGAAATCAGAGGTTGCCATTGGAAAAAGATAAAAAGAAGAAGACTCGGAATTAAAAAAATCCAGCCACCTAGTTCCTTTTTTAAAGATGCATTGATTTGAAAATTACGCATTACATGCTCCTGTTTAATGGGGTATTGAACAGAATCCCGTCAATACCCCGGCTGGAATTTTTAATTCAGCGCATCCAGGTACTGGGACTGAAAATCAGCAGCGGCCTTTTCAAGAAGAGCTTTTAGATCAGCATTTTTTTCAGAGAGTGCCGCCTGAACAACACCATCAAGCAGTTTGTATAATTCTTGAGTAGCCACAGGAACCTCGGGGTGGAGGGAGGAAGAGGCATTATCAATGTAGTGCCTCCAGAGCTTCAGATCGATGTTGGCATACTCCTCCCGAATCGCTTTTTCCTTTGCCACTTTTTCATGGTCTGCCCAAACATTGAGACCGGAAGGACCGGCAATAAAGCCTGCTTCAACATCACTTTCCATTTGCTCCCGGAGGGCATTCATGGTAGCTTCATCCTTTTTTGGAGAAACTCCGTAGATTTCAAGCCACTTGAAAATAGCATCAATCTGTTCGGGAGTCGATTCGGGGGAAACCATCCATAGAGAACCGCCCATAAGAGAATAACGACCGGCGGGGCCAGCTGGCAGAGCAGAGTAGGCATAATTATGTCGGGAAGCCTCGTAGTCGATGATGGGAGTATTACGCCATTCGTAGGTACCAAAAGCCATGGCCACCTGGTCGGTGCCGAGAAGCCGGAAACCGTCGCCCACATCGGCCAAAAAGCTGTCCTGAAGTGCATCGTATTTCCATTTGAGACTGCTATAGAAGGAGAGAGCGGCAAGTCCTTCGGGAGAGTTGAATGAGGCTATCCACTTTCCATCCACAAATTTAACAAATTCAGTACCGAATCCCCATGCGATATTGGTAAAAATCCATCCGCCCTGATTCCCCTTGCCAGGCAAGAAAAAGCCAGGTTTCCCGGTTCTCTTCTTGACCGTACTGGCCATTTCAGCCAGCTCATCCCAGGTTTCCGGTATGAAAGGGACACCATTCTCATCAACAAGACCCGCTTCTTTCATCACTGTTACGTTGTACTGCAGACCAAGAACATAACCACTTTCAGGAATACCATAGTACCGCCCTTCATGGGTTACCATCTCCAGAATTTCGGGATTGTAGGCTTTGTCATAACCGTATTTTTTCATGGCATCGGTAATGTCCGCCGCATATCCCCCCTGAATAATTTTCTGAGGTTCTGTAAAATAGGTTTGATATACATTAGGAAGCTGACCACTCTCTGCTTTAGGCAGAAAAGAGTTTATGTCGTATACCCAATTGTCGGGTATAACAACAATTTCCGGGTTTGTTACCGATAAATCAGCCATCTTTTTCTCAAGAAATTTGACTTTCACCTCGTTACTTGGCTTGGGCCAAGTGCCAACAACGATTTTGATTTTACCGTCATCAGAAGCCTGCTTACTCTTTTGACAAGCAAAAAACATACCTGAAATAATTACACTTAAAAGTGCAATACCTAATACTCCTTTCATAAAATCCTCCTGTAGATTTACGCATATTTAAATAGAATTTTGTGTCTATAGTTATCGTATTAATGGAAAAACGATAATATCAGATTAAGGGATTGAGAGTTATTTTGCAATATTGCGCATTGGCTCATCACCAACATCGATCTGAATGTCCTTCTCCCTGAATTTCGGTCCATTCAAAAGTAGAGTTTCCGCCATTATTCGACAGGGATGATTTCCCGAAAATCAAGCGGAATTCCGACTAACAAAATTCCTCCTGTTTGGGAATCGTGCACGGTTCCATCTCACGGCACTCCACACCATCATGATTAGCAGGACAGTTTCATTTCAGCGTTTTCCGGTCCTTCTCAAAACCCTGCATGGTATGATTTTCTGGCTGGCATACAAAAGGGAAATGCAGAAGATATTTTCCTTGGTCTGTAAAGAATACCGTCGGTATTCCCAAAGTTTTTGATCGTTTTTTGTATCGTCATCGCCTCGGTCTCCACGAACGGATTCGCACCATCTGAGTATTTTATGGTTCTGCCGGGAGCCATCCAATCCTTCCGTGCGGAAGACATGTTTCCCCCGGCTCCCATCAGGATCCCTGCGTCTCTCATCGAGAGTCTTTCCCCTTGAACGTTCTTCCGGGACTCTCTCTCGTATCATGCTCAAAGATAACCCCGGCCCCCTCGATCAGTGAGTTCCAAAAGGGCAGAGACAGGAGACTTCTTGATACCGGACAAGGCATTCATGGCGGTCAGGGATTGTTCCCGGGGACACTCATCTGAGTGCGGGTTCTTTTTCTCCCCTGGTATTACTGTACGGCCTGCCGAAAAAGCGCCTTAAAAGCATCGAATCGATGGGTTTCAATTTTCTTTCTCCAGCGTCGTAAAGACTTTTGCCACAAACCTTGTCCGGAGCGTTCTGGAGGATCTGTGAAATACCAGGTTCTCCCCATGTAATGTACAGAATCCAAAACGTAATCCAGCCCGGCATCTCTCCCTCTTCAGGGGTTGGCATTTCTATCCGGCTCCGGACACCGGGCACCGAATGCGATGCACGAAGCATTCAACATAAAGGACAAACACAGCATGCTGACGACGGTTATTGACTCCCTGGAAATTGGAATAACAGTCTGGTAGTGAGAATCATCACCGATGATCATTGAAGTTCAATGTGTCATATCATATTAGTGGGATATAAGCAGGTTGCTTACTCTGCAATGCTCCTTGTGACTTTCCGCTGAGTATTTCTCTTTCCAGATAATCTCCGTATTCTTCCAGGGCTTTGATGATTGGTTTTTTCGAAGCTTCCAATTCGTCATTCCTCCGCCAGGCGTCCAGGCGTTTTTTGTATTCTCCCAGATCCGAGACATCAGGCAGTGGTGGAAAAAGAATACGGGAGGCACAAAAACGCTTCCACCGTTGCTGGCCTTCGTTGTCCAGAACTTCAGGATAATTCCGGCCGATGTAACGGCGGAGCATTTCAGGCAGTCGAGGGTCACGGGCATTAATATGAAGATAACCAAGATTCTCTGGTTTTGTCTTTCGTATGAGCTCCAGTATTTTCCTGTCTTCATCAGGGAAAAAACGCTCATAGATCTGGAGATCGGGGTCGTCGATATTGTTCCAGGGAGGTTTAACGGAAAATACTTCCCGAATTTTGGGGATCAGTTCTGTGTCCTGGCGAAGGATCTCCCAGGACTCCATTGCCTTGCCTATATCAATTCCTAACCGTTCTGCCGTCTCGTCACTGAGCACTTTTTGCGGTGCCAGAAACGGGGACTTGTTGATGGCAATACTTTTCAGGGGAATCTTCTCTACTCCCGTAGCTTCCAGCTCGGCTTTTGGGGAGAAGAGACGCCAGCGAATTTCCTCTGCCGAAAGGGTGAGCAGAGGCTGGGGATCGAAACGTAAATCAAAAGCATGAATCACATTCCGTCGGACAGGGTCGGTAACAAGGGGACACACCAGGGTGGTATTTCCCCTCTCACTGTACAAGGCCGATGCCGTGTGAACAAGTGGCCTGCGTTCAGCCAGGTCTATCAGGGTACGGGTCTGTTTCCTGGTGCGGTGAGAAAAGGCCCATTGGAAGAGTTTCGGTTGCTTCTCATTAATGAGTCGGGCCAGGGCAATGGTGGCATGGACATCCGACAAGGCATCATGAGCGTTTCCATGCGGGAGCCCGTTGGCCTCTGCCAACATCTCCAGTTTAACCGAAGGTTTGCCCTCACTGTTAACGGGCCACTGAATGCCTTCAGGCCGCAAATCGCGTGCGGCCCGGATCAGGTTCAAAATATCCCACCGGGAATTGCCGTTTGCCCACTCACGCCGGTATGGATCATGAAAATTCCTGTAATAAAGATTTCTAATGAACTCATCGTCGAACGCAATGGTATTGTACCCCAGGGTACAGGTTCCCGGACGGGAAAAAAGTGTATCAATCTCCTTGATCAGGTCAGCTTCCCGCAGACCCTTTTGATTGGCCTCCTGGGGGGTAATCCCGGTTATCAGACAGGCAAGTGGGTCCGGGAGGTAGTCGGGAGAAAGCTTCCCGTAAAGAACCACTGGTTCTTCGAGAACCTGAAATTTGTCATCGGTTCGTACTGCAGCGAACTGGGAGATACGATCGAACCAGGGATTGCGGCCGAAAGTTTCCAGGTCGTACCAGAGCAACGTCATAAGAGAAATATAACCCGTGGGTAGAAGTGGTGGTAGGGCAACAATGGTGAAAAAGACAACAAGGCAATTCTTTTCCGGAACATGATAGAGCCACCGGGAATACTCTACGACATGCCTGTTTCAAAAGAGCATGTGAGAATACCATGAAACCCTGCAGGAAAATCACCGGATCAAGGCACGGGAATTGATATTCGGCAGGATGCTGCAGAGTTCACGGAACGGTTCGCATCCCCTTTTTTGAAGGCCGGAAAAGCGTGACACACATGGCTCGAACCGCGACAAAATGGGGGAAATCCCGGTGACTGAAAAACCCCGGATGTGATAGCACTTCGGTATCGAGGCAACTCATACTCCGGGTACAGTCTGTTGTCGTCAGGTTCACTCTCTCGCCTGTTCAAATGTTATACCGATGCAAAATTACTCGCGAGTTCCTTGATTGCTCTATTCCCTGCTCACCTGGGTGGATATCGAGGATCAATTCCCCGATACCCTCTATGTCACAGGACCTATAGCGGTCAGTCTCCAGCCAGCAGGAAACTTTCGGAAATAGAATCCCATCTTTTTGGACCAGAATGTTACATCGGGAATGTTTTCTGAGTATTCCGGGCGTGTTTCAATATCCAGTCTCCAATAACCATTATCCAGGGAAGTCACCTGAATCGTATTCATTCTGAAAATATCATTCAATGCAACAGTGTCCATGTCATATTTCGAGAAAAACCAGTCCAGTTCGGACGATACCCGGTTTTTTGCCACTCCATCATCGAAGGTTGGCAGATAAAGAGAATCGGCAATCACCGACAGGGTGAGGGATTTATTCTCACTAAAAATACCTCGAAGAAGCTTGGTAAAGTAATACCGGGAGGCATTATCTCCGGAAGGGTCGGAAGAGGACTGCCGGGGACGCCGGGATTCAACAGGTTTTTCTTTCCGGACAGGGCGCATTGTATCCCCGAAACCCGGATATATCTCCTGAGCCAGTTTTTTGTAGTTTTTGCCCCTTTGATGTTGAGTAAGGGCGTCAAATTTGTCGGCAACACGGTTGTACGCATCGGCAAGATCGTAGCGTTGGGATTCTGAGAGGTCATTATAAAAAAGTTCAGAAGCACCAACAGGGATGGCTATAATTACGAAAAAGAACATAATGGAAAAGAAGACAGTGGCACGTTTCATCAGAAGCCTCCGCAGGATGAGTTATCAGTATAATAACGCAGGAATCATTTTTTGTAAAACCAAAGTGGCACATTCATTATTGATAGTATGGGCGTAAAATCGTAAATTCCAGTAATATGGCAGAAAATCCGAATAAAAATGTTGATAATGAACTCCTTGAGGATCTCAGGGACGAGTTGAAGGAACCTGATATGTGGAGAGTCGTCCTGCTGAACGACGACTACACGCCCAAGGATTTTGTCGTTGAAATTCTGGTATCAATCTTTCACAAACAGCCTGTCGACGCAACAAGGATCATGCTTGATGTGCATAATAAGGGGCGGGGATTGGTTGGCCTCTACCCGTTTGATATTGGTTGTACCAAGGTTGCCCAGGTAACTCATTTGGCCCGGGAGCGAGGATTCCCTCTAAAAAGCATACTTGAGAAGGCATGAAGATGAAACCTACAGATGAAGTTCAAGGCATTTTGAACGCAGCATACCTTGAGGCCAGGAACAAGGGGCATGAATACATCACACCGGAACATCTGCTCTATTCTGCCCTGACCTTTGAAGTCCCCCGGTTTATTCTGAAAACCTGTGATGTGAATCCTGATGAAGTAAGGGAAAATCTGGATGGGTATTTTTCAAAATATCTGCAGGTGTTAAAGAATACCGAACCCATTCTTACCGAAGGATGGCAGAATGTCATCGAGAATACGGTGAGGCATCTGAACAGTGCTGGCAAGAACGAGCTCAACTCCGGGGATCTTTTGGTGTCTCTCTACGATCTGGATGATTCTTTTGCTTCCTACTATCTACAAAAATCCGGAGTCAGTCGCATCAGGCTTCTTGATGTCGTGTCCCACCATCTCCCGAAGCAGGATGAAGATGTCGATGACGATCCTGACAGCATGTACGGAGATATTGGCGATGTTCTTGCAGAGAGTGAGCAGAAAAATCAATCCGGGGCCCTGGAGCAATTTGCTGTTGATTTAACTCTCAGAGCAGAACAAGGAGAACTGGAACCCCTGATCGGCCGGGAAGATGTGTTGGAACGCACGATGCAGGTTTTGAGTCGTCGCTTGAAAAACAATCCGATTCATGTGGGCGATCCCGGAGTCGGGAAAACAGCCATTACCGAGGGTTTGGCCCGGAGAATCATTGATGGAAATGTGCCGGGTTTTCTGAAGGATTTTCGTATTTGGTCTCTGGATATGGGTGCTCTTCTGGCAGGAACCCGGTATCGTGGGGATTTTGAAGAGAGAATTAAAAAAATCCTGAAAAGCCTGGAAACACGAGATCGGGTCATACTCTTTATTGATGAAATCCATACCTTAATCGGGGCAGGGGCCACTTCAGGAGGCAGTATGGATGCCTCCAATCTTCTCAAACCGGCACTGATGTCAGGGAAACTTCGGTGCATAGGATCGACAACCTGTGATGATTTCAAAAAATTTTTTGAGAAGGATCATGCGTTGGCCAGACGTTTTCAGCGCATCGAGGTACCGGAACCCACCAGGGATGAAGCCTATCATATTCTTCTCGGCCTCAGAAAAGTCTACGAGGAGCATCACGGGGTATGCTATGAGGATGAGGCATTAAAAGCTGCTGTTGATCTTTCAGATCAATTTCTTAATGAAAAATATCTGCCTGACAAATCCATCGATCTGATTGATGAAGCCGGGGCATGGAAACGCCTTCATGAAGAGAAACAGTCGGGGCAATATCACAACTCCGGTGAACAGGAAGATAACACATCTTCGGACCTGATTGAAACACAATCCATACCCGAAGATCTCCCCGGGCCAAACCAGGCCCCCCCCCTGGATGTCACTCACAATTCTCCGGAAGAATCAAGGAATCAAACGCTTCCAATAGTCAAAGTCTCCGATATTGAAAAAGTCCTGGCGAAAATTGCCAGAATCCCTGAGAAAACAGTTTCAGTCAATGAAATCGACAGGTTAAAAGGCCTTTCCGATGCATTGAAAAAAATTGTTTTTGGACAGTATCAGGCTATTGAGGATGTCGCTACAGCAATCAAGCGTTCCCGTGCCGGTTTTCGTCATCCTGATAAACCAGTCGCCAGTTTTCTCTTTGTCGGCCCCACTGGCGTCGGGAAAACGGAACTGGCCCGTTGTTTGTCAGCGGAACTCGGGGTGCCTCTGCATCGCTTTGACATGAGTGAATATCAGGAAAAACACACTGTAAGCCGTTTGATCGGGTCTCCTCCAGGTTATGTTGGTTATGAAGAGGGAGGAATACTCACCGATGCCATACGGAAAACACCCCATGCTGTGCTGCTCCTGGATGAAATTGAAAAGGCCCATCAGGATGTGTACAACATCCTTCTTCAGATGATGGATTACGCAACGGTTACCGACAACATGGGACGAAAGGCTGATTTTCGCAATGTCGTTATTATTATGACCTCCAATGCAGGTGCCCGGGAAATTGGCAAGCAGAAGATTGGTTTTGGAGGCGGTGAATTCAGTTACGGCGTTCTGGAAGATGCAGTAGACAAGATTTTTTCTCCGGAATTTCGTAACCGACTGGATAAAATTGTCACGTTTGAACGACTGAACCGGGAAGTCGTTCTGGATATCGTCCAGAAAGAACTTGATGCGTTCAGGGAGATGCTCAACCTGAAGGGAATTGTTCTGGATGTGACCGGGGAAGCCCTCTCCTGGATTGCAGAAAAGGGATATTCTCTTGAGTTTGGAGCCCGGAATATTGCCCGGGTGGTGGAGGAGAAGATTAAAGGATTTTTTGTTGATGAAGTGCTTTTTGGATCTCTTGCCAGCGGAGGCAAGGCCGTTGTGGATGTGAAAGATGACGATATCCGGGTGAAAACGGAGGCTGGCTATCACTGAGAAAACTTTTTTTCAGACTGATCTTGGTTTCCCCGATCCTGCCGGGATTAAAGGCGATCTGATTGCCGTCGGCGGGAATCTTTCAACCCGAACACTTTTATCCGCATATGCCAGGGGTATATTTCCATGGTATACTGATGAACAACCCATACTCTGGTGGAGCCTGAATCCCAGGTTTGTCATTTTCCCCGAGAGAATTCATCTCTCAGGAAGTTTGAAAAAAAAGATCTGTAAAAACCCGTTTGTACTCACCCTGGACAGAGCCTTTGAACAAGTGATTTCTGGATGCCGAACTGTTTTCCGATCTGACCAGGACGATACATGGATTACCGATGAAATTCAGGAAGCGTACATACAGCTTCATCGTTTTGGTTATGCCCATTCTGTTGAAGCATGGGTTGGTGAAGAACTGGCAGGGGGCCTCTACGGTGTCTCCCTGGGGGGATGTTTCTATGGAGAATCCATGTTTACGCTCCAGCCTGATGCTTCCAAAGTAGCCTTCAGCGCCCTGACGGGAATACTGATTGATTCGGGATTTGGTTTGATCGACTGCCAGCAGCATACCCGTCATCTGGCATCTTTCGGCGCCATGGATATGCCTCGAGACAATTTTTTGAAATTACTTGCCGATGAATTGAAAAAACCAGCAATCAAGGGAAACTGGGGGGAAATCTTTCCTGATTTTCCCCTCTCGTCGCTCTGGCGTCGCTTGAACGGTCTGGTGATATGAGAGGCAGATATCGGGAGTATCCCCGTTCGTTGATCCGGGGGCTGGTAGCCGTAATTCTTCTGCTTTTATTCCAGACTCATATCCATGCCCGGACAGAATCCCCCGAGCCTTCTGTCCCCAGGAGTGAAAATGTTCTCTCGTCCGGGAATGAGGTAAACATCTTGCTGGATCGTGCATTGTCTGTTGCAAATCCTGGCCACTGGGAAGAGGCTTTGGAAATTCTGGAAGAGGCCCGAAAACTGGCCCCGATGGACCACCGAATAGACTCCTACAGAAACTCGATTATTGAGCTGTCCGCTCTGGACAAGGCCCAGCAATCCTGGGAAAACGGGACATTTTCAGAAGTTAACGTCACTAATTCGGAAAAGAGGAATGAAGCAGAAGAACGTGATGAGACGCCCAAATTTGTCATCGACCATGGTGAAAATAATCAACAGAATTCAGCCTCCTCTCATCGGGATACAATCCGTTTTGACATCGGAATAAAGGCTTTTTCCTTCAATCCCCTGTCACCTGGAATCGTCAATACATGGTCTTCCGTCAGGAGTTTTTTTTATACGTCATCGAGAACAGACCTCCGGTACTGGATGTCTTTTCTTGACCACAGTTTTGGCTTTAATTTTAGAAGTAGTGGATATGCCTGGGAGCATGGATCACGCACGATTCTGTTTAATTTCCTGGATTTGGGAATCAATCTCAGAGGGTTTCTCCTTGAAAAGGAATTTTCGCGTCTTGAGATTGGAATTGATTTCGGTGGATCAATGTTAACTCGGCATGATGCATTGAATGGCATTGAATATACCTGGGCTTTATATCTGGAATTTTGGGGTATGGATCCATTATTCTACCATATATTTAACATTGAATCCCTGAAGAGGCTGATTTTTGGTACAGGAATACGAATCTATGGTTCAAACAGTCAGACGGTTTACGAAAATGTGAATTATCGGTTGGACTTCGCATGGTATTTTAAACGGGGATTCAGTGGTATACGTTTTGAATGGTGGAATTCCACAGCGGCTGATCAAACAGTCAACGCAATGTCTTTTTCCATTTTTGGTGGTTTTCGGTATTAAGTATGTCCAGGAAAGAAAAGTTTTGAGAGCCTCTTGCTCTCTGTCGATACAATTCAACCGTGCCCAAGCTTCATGTTGTGCATGGCAAGCTCCAATTTTATCACATCTACCTGATGCCACCGGGGCGTAAGTATTCACCTACCCCGTCAGCCCGGAGTGTAAACAGTCCTTTTTTATATTCAGGAACTGTCGTTTTTATTTTCTGAAAGAAAGGACAAAACAGAACGATTGCTCAAAGTAGACTCAATCCCCTTGCATATTATGGAAGAAGCGTCATCTTCAACATCGCAATCATTCGGTCTGTTCCAACCGGTAATAACCGCAAAAACATCGGCTGCATCCAGATCGCCGGGAGCTCTTGCAGGTATGAATCCAGGGGGATGACGTGCAATTTGATGAATGATCCCTCCAGCTTCGAGTCTTCTGAGAATTGTATCAACACGAAGTTCATCAACAGAAAGCTGATTTGACAGGGTTTTGATATCAGGCGGTATTTTCCCACGCTGGAAGTCCTCCACAAGGGCAAGAAATACTTTCCAGGCAATTTCCGTTTCGTAGGCGGGGCTCAGGTGCCTCAGCGAAGGTTTTCGTCCAGCGTCTATTTGATGGGCATAAGTAATTTCAGCCGATATCAGAATAACAATCCAGGCAACATCCAGCCATATTAGCAGCAGGGGAATAAACATAAGAGAACCATAAATAATGGATTGTTTTACTGAATGTGTGGTCCAAAGAGTAAATCCGAATTTTGCGGTCTGAAGACCCAATGATCCTGCAAAAGCTCCCAGTGCCGCAGATTTGATGTTCACTCTCGCGGCACTCAGCAACCGAAAGAGCATCATCATTCCCAGCATGGAACCGATAACCGAAAGAGTCGGACGGAGTATATTCCGCCAGATTTCAGGTACGTTGTTCCAGGCATCCATTGCGCCTGAGAGTGATCCGAAACCAATCCCGAAAACCAGAGAAATCAGAGCCATGGAAGAGATATACATTCCAAAACGTAAAATCAAACCCTTTTGGGGCCGGGCCCGGAATATGCCATTCAAATGAGATTCCATGGAGTTAAAGAGCATAATTGCGGTGAAAAGAAAAAGAAGGGTTCCCCAGGCTCCAAGCCTTCTGGCGTTGGATGTAAAGGTACTGAAGACTTTGATAATTTCATCATTCCCCTCCGGTAGAAGGAGTTGTCCGATGGCTTCCATCAAACGGCTTCCGAACTGATCGAATCCTCCAAAAGAAAAAATTATCATCGTTAAAGGTACCAGAGACATCGTGCTGGTGAACGCCAGACTCGTGGCACGGGAAGAAATCCTGTCATTGATGATATTTCTGTTGACTACCTTGAGGAACAGTATGAGCCGTTTAAACCACTCAGTACTCTTGATCATTTCCATGGTTTCATTATTATGTGGGAAAACTTTCCTGTCATTACTTTTTATATATTTCCTCAGCTCCAGGACTTAAAATCACCTTCTTCTCGCGGGTAACAAACACAGCTTCGACTCCGTCAAGACTTTGAATCAGTTTCATTCCCTCATCCAGACCCATGGTAAAAACAGTGGTGGACAATGCATCTCCATCAAGAGACTTTTCCGAGATTACAGTAACTGCAGCCAGATTGTTCTCCACAGGAAATCCATCGGAGGTACTCAGGATGTGATGGTACTTGATACCTCCGGATTCAAAAAAGCGTTCATAGATTCCCGACGAAACCACCGACCCTTCCCGGAGACTGAAAACCCCCAAAAATTCCCCCCTCTCCTCAAAAGGATTCTGCATCCCGATTTTGAACGGTTTGAGCCCGGGTTTACCGCCATGAACAAGCACATTCCCGCCAAGGTTGACAAGAAAATGCGACACACCGTTCTCAATAAGAAACCTGCCAACCTGGTCGGCAATCCATCCCTTTGTGATTCCTCCAGGATCCAGTGCCATTCCTTCTTTCTCCAGTGTGATTGTTCCGGCATTATCGTCGATTTTCACCAGCCTGTAATCAACCAAAGACAATGCTTGATCTATTTCCTGAACCGAAGGTACATAGGGATTGTCGCTACCGATCCCCCAAAGGTCTGTAATGGGTGCTATCGTGGGATCGAAACGTCCGTCTGAAAGATTTGCATAGTACAGTGCTGATTTTATCAGTTCTCTGGTACTATCGGAAATAGCTGTCGGAACACCGGCTGGAGCTGCATTGCACAGTGAAATTTCACTATCTTTTCGATAATGGCTCAGTTGATTCTCATATTTTTCAATGAGAGTGAAGGCTTCTTCCAGGACTTCTTTGTGATTGCTTTGAAACAATTTGATTGTAACAACCGTGTCCAGAAGAAACCGATGATCTTCGATATCCCCTCTCACACCACCATACATCCGCATGAACAATGCAATGAGAAGTATGAGAAGAAGAGCAGTCCCCGAGACAAGAACCCATTGCCAATTTCTGATCTGATATTTTTTGCCGGACATGACAGTTATTTTCGATTTAGCCCGGCATCCCGTCAATAGATACACTTCTCCTTGACAGCATACTCTGGTAGCAACATGATACGCTAATGTCCGTTCTCAAGGATTACCATTCCCTTCCTGGTCCTATCTGGGCCATGGCCGGAGCCAGGATGGTAAATGCCACCGGCAGTTTCGTGTATCCTTTTCTCACACTTTTCCTGACTGATAAACTGGGCATTGACAAGAGCAGCACCGGGAGAATCTTGATGATTACCATGCTGATGGTTGTTCCAGGTTCTTTGCTTGGTGGCTGGCTGGCCGACAAGACAGGTCGGAAAAGGCTTCTTGTTATCGCCCAAATTATCGGAGCAACCTGTCTGGGTCTTGTCGGTTTCATGCCTTTTACTCCCAGAATAATCTGGCTTTTACTGATACAATGCTTCTCTTTTGGCCTGATGATGCCAACTTCTTCGGCCATTACCTACGATCTGACAAATCCCGGAAATCGAAAAACAGCTTTCAGCCTTTTGTATCTGGCCATGAATCTCGGTTTTGCCGTGGGTCCGTTTCTGGCAGGTTATTTGTATGAGTTCCATGCACAATGGTTGTTTTGGGGGGACGCAGGAACGACTCTGCTTTCATTGTTTTTCATTATTATTCTGGTACCGGAAACCCTGGGAACCGACAAAAATAAACGTGCCACAGTTCTTGAACAGCCGCAGAACGGTTCTGCAGTTCGTCTTCTGCTGAAACGGCCCCTTCTTCTTGGTTTTGTTCTTATGCTGGCCATCCCCTGGTTTGTATATGGGCAGTACAGTTTTACCTTGCCGATATTTTCCAAAGAGCTGTACCCGAAAACAGGAGCCCTGCTGTACGGGAAAATAATGAGTTTCAACGCCCTGCTTGTTGTGTTCTTAACCGTCCCTGTCATCAATATCACCAGGAAGTTCCAGCCCGTCACGAACGTGGCTTTCAGTGCTGTTCTGTATGCCGCAGGCTTCGGGATGTTGGCTTTTTTCCATACACCAGTAGCGTTTTTTATCTCCGTAGCCATCTGGACAACAGGAGAAATACTTGGAGCTACCAACATTGAAGTTTTTACCGCCAACCACACCCCCTCATCCCATCGGGGAAGATTTTCATCAATACTTCCCTTGATATCAGGTAGTGGCAAAGCATTGTCGCCCTGGATTACTGGTCTGTTTTTACTACATCGGCCTACTTTCCATGCCTGGTACCTCAGTTTTTTTCTTGGTTTGGCATCCGCCACAGGGTTTCTTGTTTTGGGAGCGATTGACAGACAGCAAACCGTACGCTCTAATCGTTTTCAATCCGTTCACACACACAAGAAATTAAACTACAATGTACCCGATGACACTCCAGAAATTTAAAAACCAGTTTCCGGCAGCCCCGGAATATCTGGCACAAATTTTGTTAATTGAACGTGACAAAGGTACTGTATTCAATACTCACCTTGCAGATCGCATGGCAGTTTCCCGGCCAGCTGTCTCCCAGGCAGTGGGACGACTGAAAAAGCTGGGCCTTGTCGATCAGGATCGTTATGGAGTGATCGGATTATCCATTGAAGGGCGAACAATAGCAAAAAAAATTGTTCGCCGACATTTTCTTTTGGAGCATCTATTGGTCAATATTCTCAACTTCCCATGGGATCAGTCGGATAATGAGGCCGGACTGCTCCAGAATTCATTGTCCGATGTACTCACTGAACATCTTGCAGAACATCTGGGGCATCCACAATCCTGCCCCCATGGAAATCCTCTTCCCGGTTCGGAAATTGAACAAAGCTCTCTGGAGGCACCTTCACTGTCTGAAGCAGAAGAAGGTGTGAGGCTCAAAGTTATCCGTATTACTGAAGAAGGCGAAAAAACCGAAGGAATGCTCTCGTTTTGTCAGAAAAACGGACTGCTTCCAGGGAGGGTTTTGATTGTAAAAAAACAGAATGCCGATGAAACCCTGTGTGAAGATGAAAATGGAACAATTGCCACCGTCCCTGGATCTTTTGTTCCATTTATCCGCTGGGAGTTTCCATAGTCTGAAGAGGCAACAGCAGGAACTTTTTCTGCCCTTGCTTTCAGGCTTCCCTGAGAAGAGGCATGCTCATGCACCGGGGGCCCCCCCTTCCCCTGACAAGCTCGGAACCTTCAATATCCAGAATATTCATACCGGCTTTTTCAAGGGCTTCGTTGGAAGCGGTATTCCTGTTGTAGGTAATCACCGTTCCCGGTTTCACCGCCAGGGTATTGGCACTGTCGTTCCACTGTTCCCGTGCGGCCGCACTCCGGTCTTTTCCTCCGCTGTTCAGAATACGCACCGGCATACCCAAAACTCCGGCCATCCCCTTCTCAAGGCTTTCTGACTCCCGGATGCGGATGGAAAAACCCTGGTCTCCACCGTTTGAGCCACTTCCCGAAGATGGTGTAAGCCGAAACACCCGAATGGCATCCGCCACACCAGGAAACAGGGTAAAACTGTCCCTGTCGACCATGGTGAACACCGTATCCAGATGCATATAGGCTCTGGCTGCCGGAATCCTGATAACCAGAACTTCCCGAATCCCTGAATCTCCTTCAAAGAGACGCCGGGCCAGGGTTTCAATGGCATCGCTACCGCTGCGAACGCTGGCCCCCACCGCAATGGCGGTCTCGGAGAGAACCATGACATCTCCCCCCTCAAGGGAATCTCCCATATCCGGTGAATACCAGAGTTTCTCTCTGAGGGATGAAAAAACCGGATGAAAACGCCTTATCAGATTCAACAAAAACGTCTCCCGGCTTCTGGCCTCGGTTTTCATGGCACTCAACGCCATACCGTCGGCAATTACTGCTCCGGGATCCCGGGTGAAGTAGAGATTCGGCAGGGGATTGATATAAAAGGGGAAATCCTCCTGTATCCACCAGGAAAGCCGTTTTTCCTCATGACTGTGAGGCACTGCATCCTTTCGAAGTCCGGAAATCATCACTTTTGTCAGATCTTCGGGAGTCATGGAAAAAATCATCTCCCTGATCTCTTGCCGAAGTCGGGACTGAGGGATACGTCCGGTCGAAACAAGGTGGTCAGCGGCTTCAGCGGCCACATGGGAATCTTTGAGGATCTCCTGAAGCAGATTTTCGTAGTAGTACACCTGGCATCCATTTTTCTTCAGGACATCGGCAAAACCGTCATGTTCTTCCTGAAGCTTCTTTAGCCAGGGAATATCCTCGAAAAGCAGATTGTCCAAAACCTCAGGGGTAAGCGTTTCCATTTCCCCTCCAGGGCGGTGGAGAAGAACTTTTTTCAATACTCCAACTTCAGAATGAATACCAGCTACAATATTCTCATCCATGCGACACCTCCAGGCTGCCATACATCATATCCGGAAAACTGTCAGCAAAATTTATCATATGCACACTCTTTTTACCCATATGATTTTTTCGAATATCCTCGCAACATCCCTGGCGAAAATCAAAACCATCACCATACCTCCAGCTCCCTTCCATATGTCGTCCTCACTTTTTTTTTCGGAAATCCACGTTCCCGTTTTTTTGCTCATCTCTCTGTTTCTTCAGCAGATCCATTATATGCATTCCAGCATGATAGCTCGAACGTACAAGAGGACCCGCCTCCACGCCGTCAAAACCCATGGCCATGGCCTCTTTTTTCAGTTCCTTGAATTCTTCAGGATCCCAGTAACGTTTCACCGGTAGATGCTTCCGGGTGGGCTGAAGGTACTGGCCAATATTCACAAGGTTGCATCCGGCCTCTCTGAGGTTGGTTAAAGTTTCCAGAACCTCAGCCTTCTCCTCTCCCAAACCCAGCATGATACTGCTTTTCAAAAAAATATCCCCGTCAAGTTCCCGGGCTGTTCGTAGAAATCCAAGAGATCTCTCATAGTCACTTCTTGATCGTATGATCGGGTTAAGGCGACGGATGGTTTCCACATTGTGTCCCAGGATTTCCGGGGCAGATTCCACGAGAACTGCGATGTTTTCCCTCCTGCCCATCATATCCGAAGACAGGTATTCCACTGTCACTCCGGGATTTTTCGTCTTCACCTCAATGCCTGTAGATGCCAGAACACTGGCACCCCCATCGTCAAGATCGTCCCGGTCCACCATGGTAATAACGGCATGTTTAATGCCCAGCTTTTTGATGGCGATGGCTATCCTGGCAGGTTCTGACTCATCCACAACTTCAGGGATGCCGGTTTTCACTGCACAAAATTTGCAACTTCTGGTACAGATATTACCCAGTATCATGAAAGTGGCCGTCCTGCCATGGGTCCAGCACTCATGGAGATTCGGGCATTGGGCTTCTTCACAGACCGTGTTCAGATTGTTCTTCCGGAGGTTGGTGCGCACCAAGGTGGTATTTTGCGTGGTGTTGAGCTTAATCCTCAACCATGCAGGTTTTCGCAGTATCTCAACCATTGGTATCAGTTTAGACGATCTTGCATCCCTTGGCAAATACTCTGGCCGAATCCCCTGCATTGGAGTAAGGTGTGATATTTCCCGGGTTATTGGCAAGAAGATATGGCCATTCACATAATACTCCATCTGAGAGAATCCGGGACTGGTTCCTGTATCCTCCGAATGGAGCGTTGCAATATGTTCTTTCAGCCCGGTCAGTACATTATCGTGAGCATTCCCAACAGTTCTCAACGGCGGGAGTATTCCATTTATTCCTCACCGGAAGATGACGTTCTTGAAATATTCGTGGCAGTGGTTGAAAATGGACATATCTCGCCGGAGCTCTCTTGCCTGGTGAAAGGTGATACAGTGCATACAGATGGCCCATTCGGGTATTTTTTGATTGATGAATCAGACCTCTCGTCGCCGTTTCTTTTCATTGCTACTGGTTCCCGGATCAGTCCATTTCACAACTTTATCCGGTTTTACCCCAACCTGGACTATCTCCTGATGCACGGTATCCGCCGCCTTGACGATGCCTGTAACTATTCCGACTATGAAATGTCACGACTGGTCAGTTGCGTCAGCCAGGAAGAAGGAGGCCACTATTACGGCTGGGCAACGGGATGGCTGGAAGAAAATCATGCACCTGAAAATGGCCTGGTTTACCTTTGTGGCAGCAGCGGGATAATGAACGAAGCGTACCGGATATTGGAGTCCCAAGGCATTGGTTCCAGCAGAATCCATGCCGAATTATACTCCTGAAGGAATTGATGCACCAATGAAGTATTGTCTCATACCTTTCGGCTGTCAGATGAACCATTCGGACAGCGAAAGAATTCGAACCGTGTTAAACGGTATGGGTTACACTGAAAGTAATGATGAGGATTCTCCGGACGTTGTCATTAAAGGTATTGTGGCCTGTTCCGTCCGGCAGAAAGCCATCGACCGGGGGTATGGAAGAATCCGCAAATGGAATGCTTCCAAAACCAGTCAGCCAGTGCTTACCTTCATTTCCGGCTGCATACTGCCTGCTGACCGGGGTCCATTTCTGAAGTTGTTCGATCTGGTTTTCCCCATCGATCAGCTCCCCGATCTTCCCGACATGATTCGTCAGTACGGTGTTCCCACCCCAGCCAGTCTCCGCCCACCAGAAGAGAGACAAATCGAAGCATCGGGCCCGGCTCCTCCAGAGATCTCTCCCGAAATGATTCCTTTTGAAGCCAGTATCTCTCGTTCGGGCAAATCCGAAAGGAGGCAAGCGAGAGAGAGAATTGAAAACTTCTGGAAGGTGAAACCCTGCTACACGTCAGGGATTGAAGCCTTTATACCCATTCAGAATGGTTGCAACAAATTCTGTAGCTACTGTGCCGTTCCTTACACTCGGGGAAGGGAAGTCTCCAGACCATCGGAGGATGTACTTCAGGAAGTCCGCAGTCTTGTAAAAACCGGATACCGCTCCCTTACCCTGCTGGGGCAGAACGTGAACTCTTATGGTCTGGATAAGAAAGGGAAAGAAGTCTCTTTCCTTCAACTGATGAGAGCCATTGGGAATATCGGAGAAGAAACCGGGGCGGAATTCTGGACCTACTTTACCTCTCCTCATCCGGGGGAAATCACCGCCGGACTTCTGGAGGTAATCGCCGAATATCCGGTACTGGCCAGGTGGATTCACCTGCCCCTGCAGTCCGGGGACGATGAAGTCCTTTCAAGAATGAATCGTAACCACTCCATAACCCGCTATCGTTCGGTGGTACATGATATTCGGCGTATCCTCCCCTCAGCGTCGCTGTTTACAGATATCATTGTAGGCTTTAGCGGAGAAAACCCGGAACAATTCGGGCATACCGCCGACGCCATGAAGGAATTTTCCTACGACATGGCCTACATCGCCAAATACAGTCCCAGGCCCGGTGCCCGGAGTGCCGCATGGAAGGATGATGTGAGCCGGGAAGAGAAAGAACATCGTTTCCGCCTTCTTGGCAAGATTCTCCAGGAGAATGCTGCACCCCGAAATCAGGAAAGGGTGGGGACTGTTGAGAGGGTATTGATAACAGGAAATGATAGAAAAAAAGGATTTCTCTCAGGGTATACCCAGGGACGGATTCCCGTGAGACTGGCTGCCACGGGAGCGAACGTTGGTGATTTCGTCGATGCGGAAATCATCTCCGCCCGACCCTTGAGCATTGAAGGTCGGGTGAACGGAGATGCCAGGTGATGAAACGGCATCGGGTGGCCTTTAAAACTCTGGGGTGCAAGCTTAACCAGGCAGAAACCGAATCAATCGCCACAGAATTCATGTCTTTGGGCTGGGAAATAACGGACTTTGGGGAACCTGCCGATGTGGTTGTGGTTAACAGCTGTACTGTTACCAATACCGCTGACAGAAAAAGTCGGGCCACCATGAATCAGGCCTTGCGCACCCTGAACGATGCAATCGGGGGAAGTGCCGGAAATGAACCGGGGTTACTTGTCATGGCTGGATGCTACGTGGATGCTCATCGGGAAGCACTGGAAGCTGACGGCAGAACCTACATCGTTGGGAACAATCACAAAAGCCATATCCCTCAGTTGGTGGATGCTCATTTTAAAGGGGAATTACTTCCTGGCTATCTCGAAGGAGAGAGAGATCCCTTCGGATATCCTCTGGCCGAAAAAGTCTTCAGAACCCGGGCCATGATTAAAGTGCAGGATGGTTGTGACGATTTTTGTACCTACTGCATTATTCCCTTCGTTCGGGGGAAAGGCATCAGCCGGCCTCTTGACGATACGGTGAGGGCCGTGGAACAAGCGGCAGCTTCAGGTTTCAGGGAAATTGTTCTTACCGGTGTCAACATAACCCGCTGGGCAGAAAATCGGGATGGAGGAACATTGAAATTTGCCAACCTTGTGGAAGCCTGTTTGAATGCCGATGGTGATTTTCGTTTGCGGTTGGGATCGGTAGAACCGGATATTATTGATGAACATCTGATATCCCTGATGGCTCATCCTCAAATGACGCCCCACATGCACCTCTGTCTCCAGTCGGGGTCAGATAAAATACTCTCCTCCATGAGACGTCAGTACACTGTGGCGGATTTTGAGAAAATTGCCGAAAAACTCAGACAAAAAACACCCGGATTTAACCTCACTACCGACATTATTGCAGGGTTCCCCGGTGAAAGTGAAAAAGACTTTGCCGATACCCTGGATGTTTGTGAACGCCTGGGTTTTGGGCATATTCACACCTTCCCCTATTCCTCCCGGGAGAGAACCCGGGCTGGAAGGATGAACAGTCAGGTTTCGGACGTCATCAAAAAAACCAGGGCTGAAGAAGTCCGGAAACTCTCGACACGGACAAAACGAATCTACCGGGAATCTCTTGTCGGCAGTCCTCTCGAGGTACTGGTTGAAAAATCGGAAAGAGGGGCCGGGGGGCAAATTTTCGCCCGGGGATTTTCGGCATCTTATGTTCCGGTACGATTTTTTTTATCCGCCGGAGAGTTCCATGTGGAGAATGTGCAAAATCGCATTTTCTCCGTGTTCATTGAAGGCCTGGAACAAGGGGATAACCCGGATCTTGTTGGTGCTATCCTTCCTCGATAATGGCACCACTCCTTTTCGGGAGAAGAGGTCAGACAGGACACTGTGGCAAATCTGATACTCGAGGTATTATGCTTTCGCATTTTTGTATTCTGCTGTTTTTTGATGATGCGATTCCTGTCATGACGTTTTTTAACCTTGTACGATAGATAAACATCAGGTATTTCAGTATCCTTGTCATCAGGAGTACTGGAATGATCAAGGGATTAACTCAGCGTGCCCAACGAATACTGACTGATCTGGCGAAAAAAGAAGCAAAACGTTTCCATGCTGATAAACTGTTCAGTGAGCATATTGTTCTGGCAATCCTGAAAGAAAAAAATGGTGTTGCATATCAATGCCTGCAACGACTGGGTATTAATACCGTGGAAATGATCGTTGCCCTGGAAAAAGGGCTCCCCCATCAGGAGTCCAGCTCTCATTCCGGGGAAATCCTTCCATCAAATCGTGTTAAAATGTTACTTGAGAGTGCCGCCAATGAAGCAACAACCCTGAACAACGAGTATATCGGAACGGAACATTTTCTGCTTGCGGCAGCAGGGGAGCCGGGAAGCATTACCAGCATCTTTTTTTCCCGTTACACGGTTACAATTGATATTCTTCGCGGTGTCGTTCATGAGATAGATAGCGAGCGGGAGAAACCTCCGGGACCAAAACGGAAAATTGAACGATCGGTTTTTCCCAGGAAAGGGATTTCCGTGGGGAATAAGTCTGCAACAGGAGTGCTGGATGATTTTTCCAGAGATTTGACGGCTATGGCCCAAAAAGGTCTGCTGGACCCTGTTGTCGGACGAGACCAGGAAATTCTCAGAGTAATGAGAATTCTGGCCCGACGCACCAAAAACAATCCGGTTCTCATCGGTGAACCCGGTGTGGGGAAAACTGCCGTTGTAGAAGGACTGGCCCGGAAAATCATTGATGGGTCTGCACCGGAGATATTTGCAGGCAGACGCCTGGTCAGTCTGGATCTGGCGGCATTAATTGCAGGAACCAAGTACCGGGGAGAGTTTGAAGAACGGCTGAAAAAGGTTATCAAGGAAATAAACAAAGTCGGTAATATTATTCTTTTCATTGATGAACTTCATACAATCATCGGGGCTGGGGGAGCAGAAGGTGCTATCGACGCATCCAATATGCTCAAACCAGCCTTGAGCCGGGGTGAATTGCAATGTATCGGTGCTACGACAATGAATGAATATAAAAAATACATTGAAAAGGATGCAGCCCTGGAGCGACGGTTCCAGTCAATTATTATTGAGGAGCCTGGTATCAATGAGACGTATGAAATCCTCAAGGGAATAAAAGATCGGTATGAAAATCACCATAATGTGACTTACGAGGATGAAGCCTTGCATTCCGCAGCCGAATTGGCGGGCCGGTATGTCAACGATCGTAATCTTCCAGACAAAGCCATCGATCTTATTGATGAAGCCGGTTCAAGCAAACAAATGCAGAACAACTCTCCTCCTGCAGTTATTGGTGATCTGGAAATAAAAACCCAACAGCTTATCAGAGAGAAAATGGCCTTCGTCAACACACAGGATTATGAAAATGCCGCCGGGGTAAGAGATAAAGTTCGGGAAATGCGCAGTCATATAGATAAATTAAAGGAAGAATGGAATAAAACACTCAAGGAAGAGAAAAACCTCATTACCTCTGAAGATATTCAAACCATTGTTTCAGAGAATACGGGGATACCCATGGTGCGTATTGTCAAATGCGAGTCCGATAAACTTCTTCAGATTGAGAACAAACTTCACGAAAGTGTCATTGGTCAGGATGAAGCTATTGCATCGGTTGCATCCGCTGTTCGACGCTCCCGTACAGGGCTGAATTCTCCCTCCCGACCCCTTGGATCTTTTATTTTTCTGGGACCGACTGGTGTCGGAAAAACTCTTCTGGCAAAGAGTCTTGCCGAATATCTCTTTGGTGATGCCGAAGCACTCATACGAGTGGATATGTCGGATTTCATGGAAAAACACAATGCTTCCCGACTCATTGGAGCTCCTCCGGGATATGTAGGATATGAAGAAGGTGGATTGCTGACTGAAAAAATCCGGAAGCGACCGTATTCTGTGATTCTGCTGGACGAAATTGAAAAAGCTCATGCGGATGTTTTTAATCTGTTGCTTCAGGTTCTTGAAGAAGGAGAACTTCAGGATAGCTTCGGGCATAAAGTCTCTTTCCGCAACGCCGTACTTATCATGACATCAAATGCTGGAGCCAGAGAAATCAATAAAGGCAGTTTTGGTTTCCGAACCGACACTGGCGCAATGACTCATGGAGAAATCAAATCCCTGGCCATGACAGAATTAAAACGATTGTTTCGACCGGAATTTTTGAACCGAGTGGATGAAATAGTCGTTTTCCACAGTCTTGAATACAATCATGTAATGAAAATAATGGATTTGATGCTTGATGAGGTGAAAGGACGCCTTTCTGGTCTCTCTCTCGTTCTGGATGTCAAGGATAAAGCCAGAGATATGCTGATGAAAACAGGTTACGACATGATTTACGGGGCCAGACCCTTGAGACGAACAATTCAAAAGGAAATTGAAGACCCCCTGTCAGTTGCGATCCTTCAGGGGCGTTTTGATCCCGGGGATTCCATTTCTGCGGAAGTCCGGTCCGGGAAAATTAGTTTTCGACGCAGTAACCGAAAAAAGCCCCTCGAAAAGACTTCTGAAACGGTTTCTGATGGTTTGACCACAGATGCATGCGGTAGTAGCCTCAAAAACAAATCCGGGGCATGAATCTCCATGCTATACTGTATGTTATGATAAAAATCCGATTGATTTTTCTTTGGCTCCTTATCCTTGTTGTGCCAGGGATCTCTGTTTATTCACAATCGGCAGATCAGTTATATTCCGGTGGACATCAAGCCTTCATAGATGAACTATGGCAAACGGCTTCGTCCCGGTTCTCCCGCCTTTTACTGGAATATCCTGAGGATCTGCGCAACGATTCTGCCGCTTATATGGGAGCTGTCGCTTATTATAACGATGGAAAGTACCAGCAGTGTATAACAGTGTTAACCTCTTTTCCCTTGCGATATCCTGACTCCGCATGGAATCAGAGAGTGGCTTACTGGGAAGGCCTGGCACGATATGAGCTGAATGACTGGTCCGGGGCAGAATCTGCTTTTGAACGGCAGTCCCGGATGACTGAAGATGGCACCTACAGAGAGCGATCACTGCTGTATCTTGGAGCTTGCAGGGAAAATCTTGATAAAACAGAAATGGCTGAAAAGGATTATCTTACCCTGATAAAAGAGGGCAAGGATCATGATCTTGTCTCCAGGGCTGTTTTTCGCCTCGGGCAGATTCGTCTGGCGGATCATCGCCCCAAAGAAGCTTTGGATGCCTTTAATCAACTCGCATACGAATACCCCACATCAACCATGGCCACAGATTCTGGATACTGGATTGCGGAAGCTCAAAGACGTCTGGGACAGGATGAAAACGCTCTGAATAGTTACAGAAATTTCTTGACAGCGGTTTACAGTTCTCCCTATCGCCTTTTTGCACTGCTGGAAACAGCGAATTTAGCTTCAAAGGCTCATTATGATCATGAGGCTCTGGCCTACCTGGATCTCCGGGATGAAGAACTTCCTCCCGGAATTGATGAGGAGCGAAGCAGTGTATTGAAAATCCGGGCTGTTTCCTACATGAGAACAGGCCAGATTGCCAAGGCCAGGAATGCTTATACTGCGATTCTGAAAAATCCAGCGAACAAGGCAGAAGAACAGGTAGTCGCATTTAATCTGGCTCAAACCTGGCTGGGGGGTAAAGATGTTCTGTCGGCAATACCTTATCTTGAAAGAGCCGGAAAGGGGCCTGACAAACTCATTTCCGCCGATTCACTGTATCTTGCAGGAACAATATTACTTCATTCAAAAAACAGTCGTGGTACTCAATTCCTGCAACAGTTTGTTTCGCAATTTCCTCAGGACAAAAGACGGGAAGAGGCTCTCAGACTGATTGTCAGGATATGGCAGGATAAGAAAAACCTGACAAAAGCCGTTGAGAGTTTAAATCTGTTGGTGCATGATTACCCCACGAGCGATGCAATCGCCTCATATTTGTTTCTCCGAGGCGAAATGACCCTGCAAAACGACGATTCATCGTCAGCGTTGCGGGATTATGGTACTATTATCAAAAAATACAAGAATTCGGATTATGCTTTAGAGGCTTATTCCCGAATTGGTTTTATCTACTCCGAGAGAAAAGAATTCATACGTGCTGCGGATTATTACAAAACCGCCGGAGAAATGGCTGGAGGACTGGATGGTGGAGAGAAGGGGCGTCGGGCACTGTATTCTTCCGGGATAGCCTCTCTCAATGGGGGAAATACTTCGGAAGCAGTGCGCATTCTGAATTCTCTGGTACAATCCAATCCTTTGGGAGCCTGGAGTGTTGAGGCCGCTTTTCATATGGGTGAAGCCTTGTACGATATGGAAAAATATCCGGATGCACGACGGGCATATGAGACGAGTGCCCGCTACGGAGATTCTGACTGGACGTTTGAATCTCTCTACGGTATTGGATGGACCTGGTTCCGGGAGTTGGACTGGGTTCATGCGGTTGAGAGTTTCAAAAAGGCCGCCGAAGCTGCGGAAAATTCCGAACAACAATCCCGGGCACGGTATCGGGTTGGGCTGAGTCTGGCTTCGGCGGGTGAATGGAAGACAGCCCTTGACTCTTACAACCAGGCACTATCCGGGAAATTGGGGCGTTTAAAAGAAGAGGTTTTATACCAAAAAGCATGGGCATTATTCAATCTGGACCGTGCTGATAACGCTCATAAAACTGCAAGGTTACTGGCGAAAGAGTTTCCGGAAAGTGAACTCCCGGCCGATCTTCCTTTCCGCATGGGAGAAAATGCCATGGAATCCGGGAAATATGCCGATGCCTTGATTTGGTATGATCAATGCCAAAATGAATATCCTGACTCTGATATTGCCGTCCGGGCCGAGCTGAGAGCTGCTCTGGCTGCCAGTGAGGGTGGCAATGCCCTGGATGCGGCTCATCGTTATGAAGCCTGGGTTATTCGCAGGCCCAGGGATCCTGGAGCCGCAACCGCTGCCAGATCCTGGGCCGGCGCCCTGAAGGATGCCGGAAACCCTGATGTCGCGACTCAAGCATTGAACATGGTGTTGGCAATGAAACCCATAGATCACAAAATCAGCTCACCGATCATTCTGGCCTGGGCCCGAATCACCGGGATTCTGCCAGAATCCCGGAGCATGCTGGAAAAAATTGCAGATGATCAATCACTGCCTTCTGCCGAAAGAGCCGAGGCTCTTTTACTCATAGCCCATCGCTACCGAATGGATGGAAATCCAGGACGTGCAAAACAGCTTTATGAAGTTCTGGTCAGGGATATTCCGGGCCGGATCGGAGCCGAGGCTCAGGAAGGTATGGCAGATAGTTTGGTCGCTGAGGGAAACATTGATGCCGCAGCTGAAGCCTACCTTGCCGTTCCCTATCTTTTCCCCGATCAGGTTGATTTTGCATCCCGGGCTCTCCGGGAAGCTGAAAAGCTCTATCGCAAGGTTGGTCGCGATGATGAAGCGGACAAAATTCGTTCCCGGTTTTAATATGAGAAAACCTGCCTCCTCCGGAGGTGCCATTCTTCACATTCAGGCTACTGTCTGATCAGTATCATTCCTGAATGACTGATGCATCTCGTCAGGTGTTCGATAATCAGGATTCTGGTGATAGATCTTGAAGTCTCATCTGGTGTTTCTGTGGACGGATCTCACTGGATGTGTTTTTTCTTCCTTCCAGTGTTGGCTTACAAGAGATCCAAGAGCTGCATCGGCAGCGGTTGCTGCATCCGGGGAGTAAATATCAGCACCGATGGTATGACAAAAATTCCGGGTTATCGGGGCACCGCCAATCATGATGGTAATATTATCGCGGCTACCGTCTGCATCAAAAATGTTCACAATATCTTTCATGTAGGTCATTGTGGTGGTGAGCAGAGCTGAGCAACATACGATATTGGCATGCTCAGCTTTAGCCGTTTTGAGAAATGTTTCAGCAGAAACATCCGTTCCAAGGTCGATTATTTTAAAACCCTTGCCTTCCATCATGATTTTCACCAGGTTTTTGCCGATGTCGTGAAGATCTCCCTTTACAGTGCCAATGACAACTTTGCCAATGACAACCTTTCTGGCAGACTCAATACCCGCATTAATCATCAGAGGTTTGAGAATTTCGATTCCGGCATTCATGGCTCTGGAAGCAATCAGTACTTCGGGAACAAAAACTTCATTTTTTTTGAATTTCGCCCCGATGATACCCATGCCGTTCATCAGTCCATCCTCCAGAATTTCCCTGGCCGTGAAACTCTCATTCAAGGCTTTTTGGCACAATCCTTTCGTTAGAGGCGTTTGACCCTTCTGCAGAGCTTCGGATATTTGACTTAGCACTCCCATAGTAATCCTCCCTGTTGTATCTTGCTGAAAATATACGTTGTTTGATGCTCCCTGTACGCTATGTTTTCATTTGAACTCTGTATTGTACTAAAATGCAGGTTTTTGGTGATTTCTTATCCTTGTCCTGCCGGAAGAAATCCTGTTCAATCTGTTTGGCAGAATCTTTGCAGGGCATGGATTAGCAATCTGGACAACTCCGGTTCTGTTTCAGGATCAATCCTGAGAATATTCCGGAGAAAGGACTCCGGGTTCAGGGAACAACCAGCATGAACGGCGTCAAATATCCTGGCATCATTTTTATCCGGTAATCCATTGGGACCAACCGCATGGAACTCCAACGCAGCCTGAAATACTTCAAGAGCAGGCTCCGTATCAAGGCCGTGTTTTCTTACGAGTGCAAGAACCCCAACCACCCGGTCCCAACGCTGAAGTTTACGAGACAGGTCTCTTCCGACACGATACACGGTATCTCCAAGGGGACGATTTTTGAATCTGGAAATCAGGTCAGCTATATGCAATTTGATCTCTGTATCAGAGAAAATTGCCGGATACTCCATGCACAAGGCCTTACCTGCGATATGCATGGCTCTTTCTACTTTGTCCATTACAAGCTGATTTTCCAGCACGTCCCGGACATGGACCGCTTCCGGCTGATGGACATGCCCGATGTAGGCCGCCGCCGCATGACCGAAGTTGTGAATATAAAGCTTCCGGGCCACCCAGGGAGCAACAGGAGATACGGCCACGAGGTCGGGAATCTCCGGTATTGTTCCAATGAAACCGTCTCTGTCGACAATCAGGGTGTTGTATGGTTCTGCCCAACAGAGAAGAGGGTCGGAAATGGCCGTTTCCCGGGGTATGAGGGGAACCATTTTCCCTATGCTTGTTTCAATAATTCCCATTCTTTTTTTCTGTTCGTTAGCAGAAACACCTTCTTTTTCAAAGATTTGCCTTGCCAACCGGCCCGCACCTTTCAGGTTTTCCGCCAGAATGATATTGAGAGGACGCTGCCTGCTGGTGATGGCGTGGACGATGGTTTGCAACACAACAGGCAAGGCTCCAGCTCCGACACAGGTCACACAAATATCTGAGCCATCAAGCTCCCGGGCAAGGGCAGCAGCATCCCGGGCATCCACAATCCTCACGGGGCCCACGTCGTGCCGGAGGTTTCCTTCATTGGTTTTTTCCACCAGGGTGTAGTGATTCCGCTCCTTCAAGGCAGCGATTATCTCCGGTGCCACATCGGCAAAAACCACCTTGTACCCTCCTCGAATAAAGATCGGTGCAATGAAAGACCGTCCGATATTCCCGGCTCCGAAGATAACAATTTTTCCGCTTTCATTTTCACCCATGTTGGTTCTGGTTATCCTTCCCGATCATTTGCCTGAACACCAGCGAGTTCACGGTGATAGGCTTCAAAATAGGGTTTCATAGCACTGAATTTCTGGCCCGACCATTGTTCGTAGTACACGCCTCCCAGGCAGGTCAGGGCGACAGATCCGGCGACGACACCACTGATAACTGCATCTTCCAGATTCAACTTCCGGTTCTCTGTCATCTGATGGGCCAGGGAATCAATCAAACCGCCGACAAAATTATCACCGCAACCAGTGGTATCTTTTTTCGTTTTCAAACCAGCTATTGCCTTGTCAGCATAACGGCATGTGGGCATGGTGCGACGATTGAGAGGCAAAAATCGGGGTGCGGATCTGGCGGAACCCGCACTATCATTTATCTGGTGCCTGTCTTTTGTTTCGGCACGGCCCAATAAAACGTCTTCAGCTCCCTGGGTTATTACTACAGCCCGGCATCCCTGACCCAGAAACCACTCCATTGCCGCAGTTGGTGAATGTTCCCCGGAAATCCTGATAGCTTCTTCCTTATCCGTTGTCAGAAGATCAATAGTCGTATAATCCTTCACCAATGGCCATGGTTTTCCCTGAAAACGGGATTCGTTCCGGAAATCGAAAACAGTTGTTACCATGACAAAGGCACCTGATTCTTGTCCCCGTCGACAGAGGTTTTCCAGATTATCATGAATGGGCGGAACCAGGGCTGTGCCTCCGAAGAGCAGAAAATCAGCATCGAAAAAAAAGTTCGGAAGAGAATCAGGATTGCAGGATCCAGCGGCACCTGTCATGTTGATAAAGGTGCGTTCACCCCGGCCGTCGTTGTAATCCGGATCCGAAAGAACATCGCTGGATGGCGTGGGGAGGTACGAATCGCTGAAATCCCTGGAAGAAAAACCAGCTTTCGCCAGAAGTTTCCGGAAATACCGACCATTCTCATCCCTGCCGAGTACACCCGCAAACCGGTAACGAATATTCGGGTTCCGTTTTACCTGACTGGCGTGAATTAAAGGAACAATGCCCGGACCTCCGATGTTTGCACTGTCAGGTTCGGAATCGCCGGTCAGACTGCACAGAATCCTGTGATACGCCTCCCCTCCCCGGCCCGTTTCATCCCTCATATCCGCAGCCGGGACGATATTGGAAGAGACTGCAAAACCAGTTAAGGCTTCGGCGAAGACAAGCCCCCCCGTCACCAATCCACCATCTCCAGCACTCCGGGAAATGAGCTTCTGATAGGTGGGGGAGGAAAAATCCACATGACCGTAAAGCTTGTCCAGCAGAGAACATCCTGTGGCATTCACCCGAAGCATTTTATTCGTCTCCTGTCTCATCGGTATTGCCTATGCTGGCCACAGGAAAATCCCGGGTCCTGGCAGTTCCCTGAATATTCAGAAATACCGCATAGTCGCTTGTCAGCAGACGCCAGGGTTCTTCGTCTTCTTCAATGGCAGGAAACCTCCCTCCAGCATCGTAGAAACAGTTGTCCGCTGAATCGTCGTTGGTTTTACTGACTTCTCCCACCAGTACCTGACCTCTTCCCTTTTCTCCGTAAAACCGATGATAGATACCTGTAGTCAGAGTGACACTGTCTCCATTTTTCAAAACGATCGGCTCTCCGGACGCTACGCTTCGGGGAATACCATCCACCATCACAGTCACCGGAGTGTCAAGCAGATTCTCTTCGGCATCGGAGTTCCAGAGTTCAACAATCAAATTTCCCCCCCCCCGATTGATGATATCTTCAGCCTTGTCCCAGTGAAAGTGCCGGGGAGTTTCCTGATTCTCCCCCACAATCATGATTTTTTCGGCGTAACTTTTTTGGGGTTCTCTGGGATTGCCGTTCCGGATTGTGAAGAGCATCAAACCCCGGTGTTCATAGTCCTCCGAACCGAAGTCCGTGAGGTCCCACCCCAGATTCCCTTCAAAAATGGCCCGGCAGTCAGCATTGGTTTTTTCCCAGTCTTCCAGAGACCAGTCCGCCCAGGGAGGGAGGGCGAATCCGTGCTTGCGAAAGAAGGAACGGGCCTCTTTCAAATAGCGGTTAATGTTACTGCGTTTCATGAATGACATCCTTTTTTCTCCATGTGGAAAATCTCGTTTTGTTTGTATTGAATAACCTCTTCTATTATCAGAATGTTTCATGACAATGTCAGGCAGGGCATGCCCCGCACCGGATGAATCGGGGCAGTAACTGGCGTAATCATTACGGAAAATCCGGCAGTTTCACACATGTCCCGATACCGTTCTCGCTCCCCTCCGGGATGAATCATCGAAAACAGTTTTCCTGCCACAAGAAGTGCATGGACGAAGAAGGCCAGAAAACCTGTCAAAATGTATCTTTTGATTGTCCGTTTTCCCGCCTTCTGTGATTGTCAGTATATTATTATACACAGGAGTGGAAATATCTGTCACGGTACAGGTTCGTCCGTCCATATGGATGTTTTTGCGTCAAAGAGAGAAACGGCAAACCAATTTGCACCATTATTCTCAGGAGTTCTTGCAGTTTCCTTCATGTCTGAATGTCCAACGTCAACCAGTTCCATATGAGCGGGATTGTCCGGGAGTGGTGCCTTACGAAGAACGATTCAATGCGGGGCAGTAGTTGGGGTGAGTCCCGCAAATTGCGATCTCGTCCCCCAGTCATACACAACAAGGAGCTCAAGTTTCCCGGTTTCCGCCTGTGCCGAACAGCCCATTAACCAGTCTGCGTTCTTTTTGGACACAGAAAGTACCCGTTCCCCTGCAAGAAACGAAGCAAGCGTGCAGAGAGAGTTGGGAGCTTGGCCCCGATTGCAAAAAATGATAAAAAGGAAAGATATTATCCGGGGCCGTGGTGGAAAGGATAACGTGAACAACAATCCCGATTGTCGTCTGAATCATGCTGATGGATCAGAAAAATCGGTTTTTGATACGGATGCTCCGGAGAATGAGTAACACTCGGGGTGTTCTGTTGTACTTCCTGGCACACGGTTGATGTGTACAATGCTGTGTTGAGCGAAAAAGTGAAACTATATGAATGGAATCGAAAAAATAAAAGTTGCTGAAGTTTTCGACAGCTATCCAGAAGGAATATATCAAAAAATAATGTTTCTTCGTCAACTGATTCTGGAAACCGTAGCAGAAACAAAAGGTGCAGGCCAACTGGAAGAAACCCTTAAATGGGGAGAGCCAAGCTATCTCATAAAGGGTGGGAGTACCATTAGAATCGGTTGGAAAAAAGATAACCCGGATCAATATGCCATGTATTTTCACTGCCAAACAAGGTTGGTGGATACATTCAGAGAGCTTTACCATGCTGTCTTCACATTTGAAGGCAATCGAGCCATCATATTTAATAAAGCTGACAAAATACCGATTAATGAGTTAAAATATTGTATTATGCTGGCTCTCACCTATCATAGTAGAAAGCATCTCCCTGTGTTAGGGGCATGAAACATATTTCAATGCTCCGCGGCATCAATGTCAGCGGTCAAAAAAAGATTAAAATGGCCGATCTTGCAATTTTGTACGAGTCGCTGGAGTTCCGAAATGTCGTGACGTACATCCAGAGTGGAAACGTCATATTTGATACCTCCGTTGAAAACACGGATCACCTGAAAATCATGATAGAACACGCTGTTGAAGAAAACTATCACTTTCATGTCCCGGTGGAAATTCGCACAAATCATGAGATAGGGAATATTATTCATCATTGTCCTTTTGGTCCTGTGAATCTGCCCAAAGATGGTACCAGGGTATTGGTAACATTTTTGTCGTTGGAACCGGAGAACGCCATGGTGTCGAATATCCAAAAATACGTCGTTGCCCCCGAGAAGTTGGTGATTCGAGGAAAAGAAGTGTATCTTTACTGTCCCAATGGTTATGGGAAAAGCAAATTATCCAATAATTTTCTTGAGAAAAAACTCCATGTTGAAGCAACCACAAGAAACTGGAAGTCCGTTCAAAAATTGTATGAATTATCAATGTAGAGATACCACGACTCACGGCTGCCGATGTCTCTGACTGTTATGCCGTACTCTAAAAAAACAGCACGAACAACAGCCAGGACTCTTCTGTCTTCCCTGAACGGGATGCGGCGTGAACAGGCGGCCATGAAAGCCTGTACAAATCTGACCTCCAGTCTGTATTGGAAAGAGGCAAAGAATCTGCTGATCTACCTGGCTTTCGGTTCCGAGCTGGATACCGATCCTGTTATTCAAATGGCTCTTGATGACGGTAAATACGTCTTTGCACCGAGAGTGTATGAAAACAAGATGATGTTTCATCGCGTGAAGTCCTTGAATGGACCCTTTGAAAAAGGGTTTTTGGGAATTCGTGAGCCACTCCTCTCCAGCACCGAGTGGAACGAATCATTCTCCTCAGGCCCAACTCTGATACTGGTTCCCGGCCTGGCTTTCGACAAGTCCGGTGCCCGACTGGGTCGGGGCGGGGGGTATTACGACAGATTCCTTTCCATAATACGGAAAAAAATACGGGCCCCCGGGAAAAAACCTCCGTTGTGCATAGGCTTTGCATATCAGGAATTAATTGTTGAAAATATTCCTGTTGAAGAAAACGATGAAATGGTTGACGGACTGGTTACAGACGATTTTTCCTTACGGTTCCAATCCCTGCCACCCTGTTCTTGTCTCCCATAGCAGAGGAGAGTATCTTTATACACTGGGAGTATCAATGATGAGTAAAATAAAATCTGCCATGGAGTTGGCACTGGAGCGTACCGACGGAATAAAAGTCGATAAAAACGCCGTACGGAAAGACGAATATATCCGCAAGGGGAAAACAGTCGCCGGGAGATATTTGGGCGATCCGGAATCCCTGTCCTTGCCTGATGAAATCAAGGCCTTGAAAGACGATGAGCAAACCTGGTTCAAAAAGGGTATTCTCGAAACGTTGCTGGCGAACCTCCTTTTGCCCCGCTACGAATCCGATTTAAATCGCTTACCGCCGATTATTGATGCCTTGATCAGCCTGGCTGGCTTGAAAGGTCCGAATGCAAAAAAACTGGAACATCTGTCTGGTCAATACGATGAACTTTTCAAACAGTACCTTCAAAATACCATCCAGCTTGAGGAACAGTTGAAAACCCAATGGGAACCACGCCTCCGGCAGAAGGAACTACAGCTTAAACAGCAAACCGGGCAAAACATCCGGCTCACACCAGAACAGGATCCCGAATTCATCAAGATTCTTTCCAGAGAGTCGTCCCAACTGGAAGAGCAGTACGCCGGGATTCTATCCGAAAGCAAGGAAGAAATTCGGAAATTGGTGTAACAGAAAGCATGGAGTTGTTTGAAAGCGGCAATCTCTCCACGGAACCCTTGCCTGCCCGAATGCGTCCCCGAAATCTGGAAGAATTTGTCGGTCAGGAGCATATTATCGGCCCCGGCCGCCTCTTGCGCCGGGCCATCGATGCCGATCAGCTTTCCAGTCTCATCTTCCATGGCCCCCCGGGAACCGGGAAAACCACTTTGGCACAGGTTATTGCCGGGAGAACGAAGAGCCGTTTTGTTACTCTAAACGCAGTACTGGCAGGCGTTGCAGATATCAGACGGGAAATCGCTGGAGCCAGGGATGCCCGGAGCTTTCATGATAAACGGACCATACTTTTTGTTGACGAGGTACACCGCTGGAACAAATCCCAGCAGGATGCTCTTTTGCCCTGGGTGGAAAACGGCACTGTTATTCTCATCGGTGCCACGACTGAAAATCCCTATTTTGAAGTGAACAAGGCCCTGGTAAGCCGGAGTCGGGTATTCCAGCTCACCAGCCTGAACGAATCGCACCTCACTGCCATTGCCAGACAAACTCTTGAGGATGAAGACAGGGGTTACGGTCGCTGGAAGGTTCAATTCGAAGCCGGTGCCCTGGAACATCTTGTAAATATCAGTAGCGGCGATGCCCGGAGCCTGCTCAATGCCCTGCAACTGGCTGTAGAAACCTCTCCTGAGTCATTTCCCCCGGAACCTGAAGCAGTTATAC
Source organism: Lepetodrilus ovalis (assembly GCA_032361185.1). Lineage (NCBI taxonomy): Eukaryota > Metazoa > Mollusca > Gastropoda > Lepetellida > Lepetodrilidae > Lepetodrilus > Lepetodrilus ovalis. The sequence continues at coordinate 95,306 of JAUTBQ010011127.1, forward strand.
ACGTTACTTTTGCCGCCGCAGAAGAGAGTATTCAACGCAAGGTGGTACTCTACGACAAGGAAGGGGACTACCACTTCGATACCATCAGTGCTTTTATCAAATCTATCCGGGGATCCGACCCGGATGCGGCCCTCTACTGGATGGCCCTGATGGTACGGGCCGGGGAAGATCCCAGGTTCATTTTTCGGCGTATGCTTATCAGTGCCTGCGAAGATGTGGGTCTGGCTGCTCCCGAAGCCCTGGGTATTGTCGAATCCTGTGCCGCCTCTTTCGACAGGGTTGGCCTGCCCGAGGGGCAGTACCATCTTACTCATGCAGCCCTCTACCTTGCCTCCTGCCCCAAGTCCAATTCGGCTTTGGGCTACTTCGATGCCTTGAAGTCGGTGGATGAGGAACATAACAGAAATGTCCCTTCCCATCTTCGGGATGCCAACCGGGACAGACACGCCTTCGGCCATGGAGAGGGATATAAATATCCTCATGCATGGAGAGACCACTGGACCGCACAGCAGTACCTTCCCGATGGTCTTGTCGGCCGGGTGTTCTATCGTCCCGGGAGTCTTGGCTATGAAGGCAAAGTCAGAGACGTGGTTTTAATGCGGAGGGAAGCCCAGGTTGCATCAATGCTGGATGGAGACGAAAACTATCGTGGCGAGATTCTCACGTATTCCCCGGGGGATGACGAAAGGGAACGCTGGGCAAGACGCACTGAATTGTCCCAGGAGCCCCTGTCTGTGTCTGTGCGCAATCTTCTCTTCAAGAGTTGGAAATCGCAACGTCACGACAGGGTGCTTATTCCTTCTGACCCTGCAGGCATACTCCTCTGGGAGGCCCACCGTCGGGTTCCCGAAGGGGGTGTTACGGTTCTCTGCCGGAGCAATCGTTCCTATGATGCCCTGAGCTGGCTGGCAGGTGGGCTTCAGGCGGCTGAACGGCCAAAACTTCTTGTTGGTGGCCTGGATAATGCAACAAATCTCAAGGCACTCACAGAAAACAATGTTCAATACGATGTTATTCTGGGACGGAACTGGCTGGCCGGTTATGAGACACCGGATATCAGGGTCGCCTTGCTGAAAAAGGCCCTTGGTATCACCGCCTCCGGCGGAAAACTGCTCCTGGCCGAACCCTGTCCCGGAGAGGGTAGCACCCTGGCCGGGCTGCTTCCTTCTGGTGTACTGAGGAAGGCAGAAGAACAACGTTTCAAAGAATGTGAGATAGAACTTGTCAGAAACTCTGCCCCTGCACAGCTCCCGGAATCAATGCTGCAAAGGATCAGGGAAGCTGGCTGGCAAGAAGCATTCGTTACTGAATCCAGCGTTGGAGAACAACGATTGTTGGCAGAGGGTCTTCTGGATACCTGGTTCACCACTCTGCATCGTAGTAGTTACGGAACCAGAATGGCGGCCTTGATGGGCCTGAACGAATGGGAAGAAACTGCCGCCCGGCTCAAGGCCATACTTGCGGGCCGAACAGTTCTGTGGGAGATTGCCCTGCTTATAGTTTCGGCAACAGCATGATTCCTGACACACTTCCAGTTGTCCCGATAAAGATTCCCATACTCTACGAAGATGAATACCTTATTGCCGTGGACAAGCCCCGAAACATCCATGTTCATCCCACAAAAATGTCCCGGGGAGAAGAAAGCATCCAGTCAATTCTTGAAGCGGAACGTGCCTGCCGTCTCTATCCGGCTCATCGGCTGGATCGCCCGACAGGTGGAGTTCTTCTGATAGCAAAGAGTTCCGGGGTCGCATCCATCCTGGGGAAGGCACTGAGAGTCAGAGCACTTTTGGACAAACACTATCTCTGTGTGGTCCGGGGATGGATGGAAGCCGGGGGCACCATCGACAGGCCTGTCCGCCAGGCCCCTGGAAAACCTGAGCGGGAAGCCTTCACCCGATGGCGCGTCCTGGCCACTGCAGAAGCCCCATGGTCTGACGGTCTCTTTCCCACCAGCCGTTATTCCCTTGTGGAATGCATACCGGAAACCGGGCGTTACCATCAGATTCGCCGCCACCTGTCTTTCGAGGGACATCCCGTTCTGGGAGATATACAGCATGGAGATAACCCCCGGAATCGAATATGGAAAAAGGAAACCAGTATCAAGGGACTGATGCTCCGGGGACATCGACTCTCGTTCCTTCATCCCTACTCCGGGATTCGGCTTTCCCTGACAGCCAATCCGGATCCGGATTTTATCAGAACCGCCAGGCTCTTCGGGTGGGAAGAGCATCTGGTAACGGAGTAGGGATGCTCACACTTTCGGCTACGGCAGGAATGCCGATTATCCGACAGAGACTCCCTGACAAGGTACGCTGATTTTTTCTGAGCCTGTCATGCCCAAAGTATCTGTGAAAATATCAGCTGTTCATCGAAAGAATTCTTAACGTTCCTTGAAGTTCCTGGATTTTTCCTTGCTGTATCCGGATAAGTTCCAGAAGTTTATCAACCTCAAATTCTTCTTGATTGTGATGTTCGTTGTCTGTTCCTTGCAGAGCTGCAAGATCGTTTTCCATTTCAATGTGGGCGAGTTCGAAGGAATCGGAATAGTAATCCAGTTCAAGAGGCATTTTAGGGAAGTTACTACTTTGGAGGATTTTCTGGACGATTCGATGAATCTCCTCGGTAACAATGTTTTCTGCGTGATCAAGTATAAAAGGACGTTGAAGGTTTATTGAACGGTTTACAATGTCTTCGTTCATAACCGTTCCAAGACATTCAATGTTGATGGAAAGATTCCTGGTACAGAGATCCCTCAAGCCTTCAGCCAGGCTAACATCTGTAACTCCGTACATTTTGTTTAAAATCAGTTTTGGCTGTAGCACGTCGAGAAATGCTTGAGCTTTTTCCCCATATTCCGGATTGATTTGATTGATGCCTTCGATCATATCACTGACAGTTTTCTGCTCTCCGGGACGGCGTTCCTTGAGTATTTTTTTCAGATACGACGATATTTTCTTATCCGAGGCAAACGCTCGCTGGAGGAAGCGGAATACATAATTTTTCAAAAAGGAATAGGCATTCATAATTGAGGTTGTCTGCGGAGTGGTTACGATCAGTCCGGAATTGGAAACAAGAAAGAAGTCAACAACTGTAAAATTTGTTCCACCGCCGAGATCGACAAAGATGTAGTCTGCATCAATATCCAGAAGTCCTCTAACAATGCGGGCTTTAACAGATTTTGTCAGCTCACCAATGCCATAGACAAGAACATCTCCGGGGATGAAAAACAAATTGTCCCATTCGGTAGGACAAACCAGTTCATTGACCGAGTATTTGCGACCAGAAATAAAATTACCCATTCCCGGAGTGGAGTTTCGGAGACCGAGAAGGGTATGTAAATTGGATCCTCCAAGATCAAGGTCAACAAGCACAGTTTTTTTCCCAAACGAAGACATGCTCAAGGCAAGATTAACAGCAATAACACTTTTGCCTACCCCTCCCTTACCGCCAGCAATGGGTATAATCTTGCGTTCAACATTTTCATTTAGAATCATGGCATTCTCGCTCCACTCTCTTCAGATTATCTACTTTTCATCCATAACATGTAAACAGTCCTCACAAGAGAATCTCTTTTGTCTCTCCGAGGTGAAAAAAATTCGTCAAAACAGCCTGAGTATTAATCATGTTTCCCTCTCTGCATCCAGCAAAAGAATCAGGGGAAAAGCAGGACGACCGCCTGGGAATTTCACAACCCTTCATGTACATGCTATCGTCACAATTCCGCTCTCCATTGAAATATTTACAAAAACAGGTGGTACTCTGAAAATTTGATTTTCACCAGCATACGGAGAAAACATGCACCTTTTGAGTCCGGATACCGACACTCAAAAGGTTGTATTTTTCATTCTCCCGGATTTTTTCAGGCTCATGAGAGCAAAAACAGCAAAAAAACTGAATACAGATGCTCTTTTTTCTTTATCAGGTGCCAAGTTGTTCCCTGTCGAAAAAATCTCAAGAAACACATGACGTTTATTACACTTATCTATTATTATAGTATCATTGATGGATGATATACTGGCTCAGCACCATATCTCTGAGGAACTCGAATTAAGACGAATGATTGAGGAATTCTACCTCCCGAAACAGTTGGTAGAAGCCATTGTTGAAGCTGGCGGAATCCATACGAAATCAAAGGAAACCCTCATTGCGATTGGATTTCTTGATATTGCCCGTTACACCTTCCTGTCCCAATTTTTAAGCCCACCGGAAAATCAGGCTGTTTTGAACGGATTGTATTCAGCCTTTAACTGGGTGTTGCACAAACACGGCGGTTATTTGAACAAGATTGAAGGTGACAGCCTGATGTTTCACTACGGTGGTCCTATAGATCCTCTGGTTAAGGATATGGATGAAAACGATACGGTGAAAATCATGGCCAGAGAATTATTTTATACCTGTGTCGAGCTTCAAAGGGTCAGTACCCTGTTTAATTCCACAAATCAGAATTACCTGAAAAAGATTGCAAACAGGTCAACCGTCGATGCCATCCTTGAAGCATATAAAATCCTTGGTGAATTGAGAAAGGGATACGCTTCTGCATCCTTTAACGCCTTGTTCCAGATTCGAATACGCGTCGGAGCCTCTTTAGGGAAAGTGCTCATTGGAAACTTCGGACCTGAGGGTGCCAAGCAGTGGGATGTCATTGGAATGCCTGTTATTGAAGCCAAAAGGATGGAGTCGTCCGCACCCATCGGCGGGCTAAGAATTACTTCTGATTTCTTCCGCATACTCAATGAAAATGGTATCACCAACGAGTATCACCAGAGAATAAAAAGGGAAGCTCAAGCCTTGGGAAGTGTCTACAGGAATATCACATTTGGTGAGCTGTTTCATAAAACAGTTGTTTCCTTGAAGGACAAAAAAAATGCCGAATTTGAAACATACAGCATTCAGGTGAATCCCTCATTACCGGAAGGGATCAGGGATCAGTCAAAACTTCTGCTTACAAGAGGAGAAAATGGCATCGATGATATTGTGAATTTTATTAAATATTTCCGGGGAAATCATTTTGTCATCAAACAGTTGGAAAATCTTTTTGAAACTATGAATATCTTTATTCGGAAAGACTCTCTTTATCGCATTATGTTCCCTTTGAAGTACAAAAAATTGCTGCTGAAACAGAACGGGAATGTTGTTACGCTCAGAAAACAGATTGACAAAAATCTCACCCTGTTCAATTTACTTGATCTTCTTGGAAAATTGCAGGATTCAGTGAAAAGAAGAAGTTCTGTTGAATCTGAAAAGGAACGTGGATTCTCCAGTTACGAGTATTGGATTGGAGAGATGAAAACAACAGTTCAGCAAAATTATGACAGGAACAAGGCCGTTACCCATCAGTCCTACTATTTTTACAATGTCATTTTCCCTCTGTTTTTTGCTGATATAAAAGCTGCAATTCTGGAGTACCAGCATCACAATGAAATAACGGAAGAGTTGGAAGAAATGGAAGAAATGGAAGAAATGGAAGAGCTGGAAGAACTGGAAGAACTGGAGGGAGAATGAGGTATTTTGTAGCCGTTTTGTTATTATTGTCTTTTACCAGTCTGTTTTCCGAGTCTTTGACGGTGATAAACCGGACGGGCTCTGTCATTGAGCTGATTCAGGCTGCTCCTGCGGGCGAAGATCAGTGGAGTAACGATCTCATACCTGGTCAAGTGGTTCTCGACGGTGAATCTGTTTCCCTGGAATTAACAGGTGGATCACCATGGGCATTTCGTATGATTGATACTCATGCCGTCGTGTATGTTTTATATGACGTGATGCCAAAAACAAGTGGCAAGCTCACAGTAGGACCGGAAAATCAGGCCCGACTTTCGGCGTTTGCCGGAGCCGAAAGAATTTTTTCTGTCACAAACAGAACCGGAGGAACAATTGCATCATTGCGAATCAGTGCCATTACAGAGAGTGCCTGGGGGGTTGATGTTCTTGAGGGAAAATATGTCCGGGATGGGGAGACTGTAACACTCAGCATGAACGCTGTTCCGGGCACATTGAGTTTTGACATCCGCTTCACTCTCCTCTCCGGGAAGCAGGAAATTCCCTATGAAAAAACAGATGTAATTTTGACTGATGGATCCTCTCTGGTATTGACAGCGTATCCTGAAAATCCCGACACTGATTGATCAAAAAACGCTCGAGGGAAGCATCCACGCTTCTTCGTGTCGGGCCGCCTGAAGTTGCTGAAGGATAAACACTCAGCATCTTGTTCATTACATGGCAATTGGTTAATTTGTAGGCAGAATACATGATTCAAGATTGTTCAACAGGAGATTTTTTTGATTAACTTTGGCTCTTTTATCGGAGCTTTGCTTGGTTTTTTATTCGGTATACGTTTTGGACTCATCGTCGGAATAATCTGCGGGATGTTCGGCAGCTCCATCGGAGCCAGAATAGTTGCCAGATTCTCCGGAAAGTCCTCGGGAAGCTGGTTTCCCGGCTGGAACTCTGCGGAATCTGCAGGCCCGATATTTATGGACTGTCTTTTTTCCATGCTTGGACGACTGGCTGCTGCTGACGGGTATGTCAGTCCTCAGGAAGAACAACTATTTCGGACTGTTGTCATGACTGAGTTGAGAATTACCGACCCCGCAAGTGTCGCTTCGGCTGTGAACATATTTCGGAAGGCGGCCTCTGGAAACACTCCTGTGGGCATCTATGCCAGACGGGCGGAAGAAACCTTCAGGACACGTCCGCAACTTCTGGAAATGATGCTGATTATTATGATCCAGGTTTCTGCGGCAGGCAGTTCACTCCATCCTGAAGAAGACAAACTGATGTGTGAAACCTCGGCAATTTTTGGATTCCAACCCGGTTTCTATGAATCATTGAAAATGCGTTACGGTGTTGGTACCGGGACGGGATCTTCTGGTTCATCCCGGAGAAGTTCATCGCTCAAATCATCTTTTTCCATCCTTGGAGTATCGGAGAATGCTTCTGAATCTGAAGTCCGCAGGGCATACAGAAAAAAAGCCTCGGAATATCATCCAGACAAAATTGCCGCCAAAGGGCTTCCAAAAGATTTTACGGAGCTGGCCAACAAGAAGTTTCAGGAAATTCAGACAGCATGGGACCAAATTCGCAAGGATCGTGGTTATTGACAGATGAAAGTCAAAATACCCACGGCGCGGGATGTTTTCAGTATTTTTGTCTTGATTTTCGGTTGCGTTTTGACGGCTCTGGCCATTTCCTTATTTCTTGTTCCCAACAAAATAGCGGCTGGAGGAGTGACAGGGCTCGCCACAATTATCCACTATTGGACCACCTGGCCAGTGGGTATGGTGGGACTGATGCTGAATGTGCCTTTATTCATGATTGGTTTTCGTCTGATCGGGAATTCCTTCGGTATGCGCTCATTATTGTCAACGATTGTTCTTTCCCTGTCCATCGACCTTTTCGCGAACATACCCCCTGTGACGGATGATCTCCTTCTTGCCGCTCTTGCAGGGGGAGCGATAATGGGGGCAGGGCTGGGATTGGTATTCCGGCAGAATTCAACCACCGGAGGCACTGATCTTGCCGCACGCATAATCCATAAAAGCATCTCACACATTAGTATTGCCCAGGTATTACTGGCTATTGATGTTATGGTTGTTTTAACCGCTGCCTTTTCCTTCAACAGTTACGAACTGGCTCTTTATGCAGTTGTGACCCTTGTCGTGACAGCCAAAATTATTGATAACATCACTTTGGGTATCAATTTTGCCAAAGCAGCCCATATCATATCCTTCAAATCTGAAGAGGTTGCTGAAACGCTTCTGAAAGAACTGAACCGGGGTATCACAGGAATCAACGGCCGTGGATTGTATACCGGAAACAGGAAAGAGATTCTCATTTGTGTTCTGAAGGCCAGGGAAGTTCCAAGACTGAAACGGATTGTCAGGAATATTGACCCCGATGCGTTTGTCTATCTTACCGATGTTCGTGAAGTTTTTGGTGAAGGTTTCCAATCCCGCGAATGAGAATGGTGAATTTCAATAATGTGAATGGCTTCCCCCGAGTGGGGCACCGGTGTGACTCAAGAATGCAGATGAAACATGATTCGAGGAGTCACCGAATCACAGGTATTGAGTCGTGAAATCAATTTTACCAGGATGATGAAATGGCTGATCGACAGGGAAGGCAATTGGGTTATCGGCAATTGGCACATTGATGATTCACCTTGCGGAGTCGGTATATCAGCACATGAAATCTGATACGAGTGGGGGAAGTTTCAAGAAAGGCACACGGCTTCATTTTTTGGATAAAACGTTGTTTATCACCAGTAATCGTAAGCGGGAATGCCATTCAGCTATCGGTGCCGATGGCATCTTCCGGCATGTTTTTGTCAAGAATGTGGCCAGGGGTACGATGGTCCTGCAGGGGCAGTTATTTTCCCGCTTGCTCCAAAAAACCGCTTTATCCCCGGGATTCCCCTCTTGTATCCCGCCAGGGCAGGCATGCGCATATCCCGACAGAAAACTCCATGAGCCGAATGTGGATGCCGAAATCAAATCTCTGTTTCATGATCCGTTCTGACCGGATTGCCTGGCCCTGCCACATTGACCTCCCCCCCTCCCGGGCGTAAGATGTTGCTCGTCATGAAAAAACGACTCATTACATCAGCACTCCCCTATGTTAACAACATCCCCCATCTCGGAAATCTCATACAGGTACTCTCCGCCGACGTTTTCGCCCGGTTCTGCCGGCAGTATGGCTATGAAACCATGTACGTCTGTGGCACCGATGAATACGGAACCGCTACAGAAACCAAAGCCCTGGAAGAAGGCATTACGCCTCGGGAGCTCTGCGATCGGTACAATAAAATTCATGTGGACATTTACACGTGGTTTGAAATTGAATTCGACTACTTTGGGCGTACCAGTCGTCCGGTTCAGACGGAAATTGTGCAGCATCTCTATAAAAAAGTGAACGAGGCAGGCTACATCAAGAAAGATACCATCGAACAACTGTACTGCGAAAAAGACGAGCGTTACCTCGCCGACCGCTACGTTCACGGCATCTGTCCCCAGTGCGGATACGAAGATGCCCGTGGAGATCAATGTGAACACTGTGGTAGACTGCTGGATACAACTGACCTGAAATCCCCCCGCTGTGGCACCTGTGGCAGTACTCCTGTTCCCAGAAAAACAAGTCACCTCTATCTGGACCTTCCGAAAATCAAACCTGCACTGGAGAAATGGGTCAGCGAAACAAAAACAAACGGTTTTTGGGCCAATAATGCCATAAAAATGACAGAAAGCTGGATCCGTGACGGGCTGAAAGAACGGGCTATCACCCGGGATCTCAAATGGGGCATCCCGGTTCCTGAAAAAGGCTATGAAAACAAGGTGTTTTATGTCTGGTTTGATGCCCCCATCGGCTACATTTCCATCACCGCCGACCTCACCGAAGAATGGGAGTACTGGTGGCGCAGTCCCGAAGACACTGAACTCTTTCAGTTTATTGGAAAAGATAACATCCCCTTCCACACCGTTATTTTTCCTTCAACACTTCTGGCCTCGGGTGAAAAGTGGACCATGCTCCATCACATGAGCTCCACCGAGTATTTGAACTATGAAAACGGTAAATTTTCCAAAAGCAAGGGCATTGGAATCTTTGGCTCTGACTGTCAGGACACCGGAATCCCCGCCGATGTCTGGAGATTCTACATTTATTACAATCGTCCCGAGAACTCGGATTACCAGTTCACCTGGACCGATTTTCAAGAGAAGGTGAACGGTGAACTCATCGGCAATTTCGCCAATTTTGTCAACCGAACCCTCTCCTTTGTCAGCCGCTTCTACGCAGGGAAAATTCCTGTAGCCCCTGTTGATGCACAAATTTGGTCTGCAATCGGGGACAGGGAAAAAAACATTACCGAAAAGCTGGACCGGGCCGAACTTCGGGCGGCTTTTCGAGACATTTTCGCCCTCTGCGATCTTGGAAACAAGGCCTTCCAGGCGGGAGAGCCCTGGCGGACCCGGAATGACAATCCGGAAGAGGCTGCACAACTTCTGAAAACCCTCACATTCCTGGTTCGGGATCTTGCTATTCTCATCAAGCCTTATATGCCTGCCACATCCAAACGTCTCTCAACATGGTTCACTCTTGATTGTGATGACTGGAGTATTCTGGGCAGCGAAGAAGGTCCCGAAGAAATTTCCCGTCCTGAAATACTGTTTGAAAAAATCGACGACAACCTCATAGCCTCCCTGCGGGACAAATTCAGCGGAACCCAGGCCGAGCGCAAGGCCGTTGCCAAAGCAGAAAGTGCTGATAATTCCTGTCGGTCCGCCTCCCCCGAGGAGACTTTTGCCGATCTGGACCTCCGGGCCGCATTGATTACGGCTGTGGAACGGCACCCCAACGCTGACAAGCTCTACGTCATTACCTTAAACGACGGCACCGACGAGCCCCGGGTTATTTGTTCAGGTTTGGTACATGACTACAAGCCTGAAGAACTGAACGGACAGATCATCGTTTTGGTTTATAATCTCAAGTCCACCAGACTCCGGGGCATCAACAGTCAGGGCATGCTATTAGCCGCAGAAGATGATGAAAAAAATCTTGAGGTTCTCATGCCCAAAGCCAAACCCGGTGAACGGGTGCTTCTGGAGGGTATTCCTCCATCCAGGCCTCCCCTGAAATGCGTATCCCTTGACCGTTTCCTTGAAACTCCTGTTCGTGTGGAGGCTGGAGTGGTGAAAGTCGGTTCTACCAGACTTACACTTGCCCATTCCCCTTTGAAAACCCTCAAGGTGTTATCAGGAAAGGTTGGCTAGAATGACCTCTGCCGCCAAAACTGCCGATCCGGTACCCTTCTCCCTGGAGCCCATGAGTCTCCAGGATCTGGTGGTTTCGGAGAATCTCCTTCAGAGTCAATTCTGGGGACAATTCAAGGTTGCTTTCGGCTGGACGCCCCGAGCCTTCCGGTGGGAATTCCGTCCCGCCTCCAGAATTTTCAAAGGGTGCTTCCTCATTTTGGAGAGGCGTTTCTTCGGGAACATCCATATGGCTTACATGCCCTACGGCCCGGCACTGGCCCATAGTCTGGATGCCGATCCCTCTGCCGTTTCCAATCTCCTGATGTTCATGGCCCAGGCTCTCAAAAATTATCTGTCAAAGAGCTGTTTTGTTATTCGCTACGATCTCACAGGCGGCACCCGGGGGAAGGTGGGCAGTGCCGAGTCCAGAATCCGGCCACAGTCTCTAAGCCTCCCCCTGCGCCCGGCACCCTGCAGGGTACAGCCCCCGGATACCGTTATGTTGAACCTTGAACTGGACGAGGATGCCCTTTTGGCTGGAATGCACAAAAAAACCCGATATAACATCCGTCTGGCCAGGAAAAAAGGTGTGATTATTCGTCGGCATTCCGGAGATGAAGCTCTCAAGGCTCTCGGTAACTGGTATGAACTCTACCAGGAAACCAGCCACCGGGACGGTATCTCTCTGCACTCCGAATCCTACTACAGACGACTTTTTGAAACTACCTGGAAGTCCATATCAACAGCAGCGGGGGGGAGCACAAAAATTACCGGTTCTGCATTCGTTGATGCTGAAGCCAACAGTCCGAAATTCTCTCTTTATACTGCTGAACATGAAGGTGATAGCCTGGCAGGGATTATCATCGCCCGAAGTGGCAAACGAGCCGTTTACATGTACGGTGCTTCAGGTGCCCTCAAACGAGAGTACATGCCCAATCAGCTTCTCCAGTGGACTGCCATCAAGGATGCCCGTAACGAGGGTGCCAGAGAATATGATTTCTTTGGGATTCCCCCTGCAGACAACGCCTGCCACCCCATGCACGGGCTCTGGCGTTTCAAAACCGGTTTTGGCGGGGAGATTCTTCATTATCGGGGGGCGTGGGACTATCCCTTGAATCCGATGCTTTACGGTGTTTATCGCTGGGCAGAGAGAATTAGAGGCCGGATGACTGCCAGAGGGAAAAAAATCGGCAGAGAGTCGATATAACTTTCTCATTAGCCAGACATCCAATGACTCTCAAGCATCCTGAAACCACTCTTTGAACGTTTTTTAAGGCGAAAATCCTGTGCCGAATTTTCGATGCCGGGTATCTTCCAAAGCTCTGAACAAGTGGAACGGCTCACAAAAATTATTCTTTTCGGAATCATGTTTTTATCATTAAAAGGAATCACATTGCTCCCAACCAATCCAGTTTTCTGCGAAGGATGAAAAAAAGGACTGAACACATCAGGATTGAACATCGAACGATCCTTGAAAAAAATCAGAGTATAAATTTCGACAGGTAAAGGAAATCCAACATCAAGAACGGAGTCTATATCGCTGTATTTCAGGGGAATTCGATATAAATGGCTTTCACAATACTCTCTTGACCTTTGCGATCAAGTGACAAAGAATTAAATATGTCTGAAAAAGATGATCGATGGCTATTTTGCTTTACATATCTTCTTTTTGGAACCCTGATTGCTGGTACTATTCTGGCAATGTACCTCAGCGAATTTCGACAATCCCGGAATCTGATTGTTCTGGAAGAACAGATAGATCTTGAATTCTGGGAAAAAAGGGTGCGCCTGGAATTCGGTAATGTTATTTCCGATACTTTGTTTTTAACTATGCTCGATAGCCTGAAACCTGCTTTGGAGACTGGCGACTATTCCGCTGTGGAACGTGATTTTATATCATTCATTCTGGCAAAACCAACTTATGGACAGCTCAGGTTTATTAATGAAAAGGGGATGGAAATTGTCAGAATAAATAATCAGGACAGAGTCGTTCAGTCTGTTTCTCCGGATCAGCTACAGAAAAAGAATCAACGATATTATGTGCAGGAAACCATGGGCCTGCCTGAGGGGGAAGTGTATGTTTCTCCGTTGGATCTGAATGTAGAAAACGGAATCATAGAGACCCCCCATGTCCCTATGGTGCGTTTTGCCTCCCCTGTATTTATCAATAATGTACGGAGAGGAATGATTGTCATTAACCATCGGGCAACATTGATGCTGGAAGAATTGAGAAGTTACGGTGTGAAGAACAAGGGAGATTTTTTTCTTCTAGATCAGGAAGGCTACTACATGGTGTCTTCAGTGAACAGGGAGGATGAATGGGGTTTTATGTTCCCCGAGAAGTATGGAAAGAAGTATCCTCTTCAGGATCCTGAACATTGGGAACAGATACAAAAAAATGAATCATTTCAGTATAAATTGCAATCCAGAATTGTTTCCTCCAGAGTCATTCGTCCTCTGAACGCATTGAACGTAACCGCAAATAATTACTACTGGATTGTATTGAGCATGGTCACTGAACAGCAGATTAGCAAGAATATCCACCTGCTTCTTGTTCGATTTTTTCTTTTCGGTGCTGCTCTTTTTCTTCTGTCCGTGATTCCGGCCTGGGCCATTAGCCGATGCATTGTCCAGTACCGTCAGACAAAAAAAAATCTTTACAAATCGGCACATTACGATGAGCTCACAGCCTTACCCAGTCGTCATCTGTTTAATGACAGGCTTGGGCAGGTGATTATCCATACCCGACGTTACAATCACAGTGCCGCGCTTCTTTTTATTGATCTTGACAGGTTTAAGAAGGTTAATGACAATTTTGGTCATGAAACTGGTGACAAGCTCCTGCAGGAAGTGAGTAAGAGGCTTGATACATGCATCCGCAAATCCGATACGGCAGCAAGATTCGGTGGTGATGAATTTGTTGTTCTCATGCCCAATGAAAACAACCTGAAGGGAGTTGAAGTATTGGCTGAAAAGCTGATACAGACCATCAGTATGCCGTACAGGATAGCAGATCTTGAGATTTCTATCAGTGCAAGCATCGGAATCCGGATATTTTCTTCGGAATCTGACACTACTGGAGAAACAGTAACAGAAATACTGAAGGATGCGGATGCAGCGATGTATAAAGCAAAAAACAGAGGGGAAGGACATTTTTCGATTTGGCAGGATTCATCCTGCAGGTAACATTATTCCCGGAATACTTTGGGGGCAAACCCGGCTCATCTTATTCTCCTGTTTTACCACCTGACGGGCAAGATTCTTTTGATAACCGGGTCCTTGCTGATAGCATTGTCGTATCTCGTCTTACCTTATGGATTTTCATACTCTGAAGCAAGATTATTAATCCAACTCCAGACGAAATCCATGGTGATACAGGGGATATAACGCCCGCTAACCGACACAATAAAGATGTAAAGCAGCGGCAGCTTTATTGTGTCCGCGTGCATGCGTTTGTTAGCCCTTTGATGCTTCTACTGTAAACTCATTGGCAATAAGCTCTGCCTGTTTCAGCACGGTTTCTGTTGCCAGTTCTGCCATATCGGGTGGATACTTATATTGCCTGAGTGTGCGTTTGATAATGACTTTCAACCTGGCTCGCACGCTCTCTTTTATTGTCCAGTCAATAGATGCATTTTGTCTGACTCGCTCTGTAAGTACAACAGCCAACTCTCTTAACCTGTCGTGCTGCATCAGTTCTTTTGCACTTTTGTTATCCGCAACGGCGGTATAAAAAGCATACTCAAATTCGGTTAAACCAAGCTCACTGGCTTCATGATCCATGCCAGTGATTTCCTTGCTTAGCTTAATCAGTTCATCCATCACTTCAGCAGCGGTCAGTACCTTGTTGTGATATTTCTTGATGGCATTTTCCAGCATTTCCATCAGGGTTTTACTTTTTACCAGATTTTTTCTTGAACGAGATCTTAATTCATCATTGAGTAATTTTTTCAATACTTCCAAAGCAACATTTTTATGTTCCATTCCTTTAAGCTCCAGCAAGAACTCTTCGGAAAGAATGGAAATGTCGGGCTTTTTGATGCCTGCGGCATCAAAGACATCTATCACCTGTTCAGAAACCAGGGCTTGATCAATCACTTGGCGAATAGTGGTTTCTATCGCTTCATCACTTTGCCCTGTACCTGTGGCATTAAACTTGACCAAACGGGCTTTCACCGCCTGAAAAAAGGCGACTTCATCTTTAACTTCCATTGCCTGCTCGTGTGGAATAGCAATGGCAAAAGCCCTGGATAAAGCGGTGACTTCATTCACATAGCGTTTTTTCCCATCTTCCAGGCCTAGAATATGATCTTCCGCCGCCAGAATCAGCGATAGTTTTTGGGCGGTATCTGCGGAAAAATACTCTTCATAAACAAAATCCCCGCCATCATTAGAGAATAACTGAGAAACCACCTCCAGCTTTTCCAACATCAATTCAACGGCCTGTTCCTGTAAAATAGTGGGGTCGCCTTTTCCACCCGCATCGGAATAAAAAGACAGCGCTTTTTTCAGATCGGAGGCAATCCCCAAATAATCAACAATCAAGCCACCGGGCTTATCTTTATAAACACGATTTACCCGAGCAATCGCCTGCATCAGATTATGCCCTTTCATCGGCTTGTCAATATACAGCGTGTGCAAGTTGGGGACATCAAAGCCTGTGAGCCACATATCCCGCACAATCACCAGTTCAAGTGGGTCATCGGGATGCTTCATCCTGTCTGCCAAAGTTTTCCTTTGTGATTTGGTGGTATGGTGCCTGGAAATTTCAGGACCATCGGATGAGCTGGAAGTCATCACCACTTTAATCACGCCCTTATCCAGATCATCCGAATGCCAATCAGGTTTTATTGTGATAATTTCTGCATACAGATTAGCGGCAATGCGGCGGCTCATGGAAACAATCATGCCCTTGCCATCAAACACAGCCTGGCGTTGTTCAAAATGGTTGACAATATCCTGAGCAATATTCTTGATGCGATTCTCACTGCCAATCAACGCCTCTAACTGCGTCCATTTAGCCTTGGCTTTTTGCGTTTCACTTAAATCATCCTGTGCCAATTCATCATCCAGTTTTTCAACCAGTTGCTTGCCTTCTTCGCTCAAGTTGACTTTAGCTAAACGGCTTTCATAATAAATACGCACCGTTGCCCCGTCTTCCACCGCCTGTGCAATATCGTACACATCAATATAATTACCAAAAACGGCAGGGGTGTTGGTGTCGGTGCTTTCTATCGGTGTACCTGTAAATCCAAGATAAGTGGCATTCGGCAGGGCATCGCGCATATATTTGGCGAAACCATACACCACCTTTTTACCCACCACGTTGCCTTGCTCGTCCTTGTCATCAATGGTCTTTGCCTTAAAGCCATACTGGGTGCGGTGGGCTTCATCGGCAATCACCACAATATTTTCCCGCTCCGACAAGGTATCAAACACATTGCCCTCATCTGGCTGGAACTTTTGAATGGTAGAAAAAATCACCCCACCAGAGGCAACCTGCAATAACTCTTTGAGTTGATCACGACTTTCAACCTGCCTGGGCTCCTGGCGTAGTAACTGAGTTGAGTCGGCAAAGGTATCAAATAACTGATCATCCAGATCATTTCGATCCGTAATCACTAAAATGGTCGGGTTATCCAGTGCCAGTACAATTTTCCCTGTAAAAAACACCATAGAAAGTGATTTACCACTGCCTTGGGTATGCCAAACCACGCCACCTTTACGGTCGCCTTTGGGTTGGTTCTTTACACCCGCCACACCATAGCTGGCAGGGTCTTCCATTACCTGACTAACGGGCGTTTGTTGCTCCAGCGTATGCCCCGTTGCCCGTAGTGTCGATTCCACCGCACGATTCACCGCATAATATTGATGATAGGCTGCCAGTTTTTTAACCGTTTCAATCGTCACCACACCCGTTTTTGGGTCTTCAGTTCTGGATTTTTCAAACACGATAAAATGCCGAATTAAATCCAGCAGTGTTGCCTTGTTCAGCATGCCTTTAATCAAGGTTTCCAACTGGCTGACAAGATGTGAAGCTTCCTCCTTGCCATCGGCACTTTTCCACGCCATAAAACGGCTCAAGCCTGCCGAGAGTGAACCAGCCTTTGCTTCCAACCCATCGGAAATAATCATCAAGCCGTTATAGGTAAACAGGCTGGGAATGGTTGCCTTGTATGTTTGTAGCTGTTTATAAGCCGACTTAACCGAAGCGTTTTCATCCGCCGCATTTTTAAGCTCCATCACCACCAGCGGCAAACCATTGACAAACAACACCACATCGGGGCGTTTATTTACCCCGTTTTCAATCACGGTCAATTGATTAACTACTACAAAGTCATTGTTTTCCGGGTCGGCAAAATCCACCAGCCAAACCAGATCACCGCGTTGGTTGCCGTCTTTTGGATAGCTCACCTTTACCCCTTCGGTGAGCATTCGATGAAAGGATTCGTTATTGGTCAGCAATTCAGGGAAATGGATGCGACTGACTTCCTTGATTGCCTCTTGTTGGGCATCATGGGAAATCGTTGAGTTGATACGGGCAACGGCATCAGTAAGACGACTGCTTAATAAAACATCTTCAAAACTACTGCGTTGCGGGTTGTCGCTATCTGGAGCAATGTCAGGGGCGTAGATGTATTCGTAACCCTGCTTTTCCAAAAGCTCGATGCAGAACTCTTCGATAGCGTTTTCGGTGATTTTGCTCATTCAGCACCACCAATTGATTCTTGATGAACTTCTGTAGATGTAAAACCTTCAAGAAATCGGGATATCTTACGGCGTTTCGAATCTCCCCAGGGCATGGTTCTGTTTTCAGGCCAAGTGACGTATAACCAACGTTTTGATCGTGTAAATGCCACATACAGATTATTTTTTTCTTGTGTCAAATCTACGCCACCACTGCGAACCGCACGGTAATCTGGAAAAGTCTCATCATCCATACCAATAATAAAAACAATATCAAACTCTTGCCCTTTCATCGTATGCACCGTGCTAAGCGTAATGCCAGAATGCTGTGCCAAGGGATGTGTTTGCCCCAGTGCCATTGCGTTTTTAAACTGATGTAGGGATTTATTATCGGTTGCCTTAGCGTAATTCTGCCAATGAATAAGCAACTCATCAACATCCCTGAACAGCATATTTTTTTCGTCATCATCAGTAATGGATACCTGCTTCTTAAAGGTTTCTAACTGCTTCTTAATATTACTTCCATCTTCGGTAAGTGACATAACCAAGTTGATAATCCCTTTTTGATTATCATCATGAATACTAATCAATATTTCAGACAACCCGAGATCTTTTTCTTCACTTAAAGATAATGTGCCTAATAATCGTTTCCTGTGAAGATCATCTTGTGAATTGAGTTTGACTCTTAATGCCAAATCAAAAATTTGCATAAGGGTGGATTCAAACTTCAAAGCCCCTGGTGTCATTTTGTAATAATGGGGAATACTGGCAGCTTGTAACGCCTTTTCCAGTGGCTTAAACAAATATTTATTTCTGGCTAATACCACTATTTTTTCAAAATTTAAATCACCTTCAATATCATCATGATTTCTTAATGCAACAATTCTTTGAATTTCAGAAAGCACCCATTCCGCCTCTATCGCTTCACTTTCAACCTTATATAATTCAAACCTGCCTTCCTTAACAGTATGCTTAATTTGTTCAGCATCAGGGATTAGTTTTTGTGCCGCTTGCAACACAGCTTTTGAAGAACGGTAGTTTTCATTTAATTCGATAATTGTTACTTGGAAGTCTTTGACAAACTCCCTATTCATGTAATCGGGTGATGAACCGTTAAAATGGAAGATAGACTGATTAGGGTCACCAACCATTAAAATATTCTCAAACTCACCATTTGCCAATGCCTTTAATAGTTGATACTGAGCATTATTCATGTCTTGTGCTTCATCAACACAAATAGCTGAGAAACTACGACGATACAGTGCTGCTATTTTGGGATAGTCCATAAACAAGCCATATACCTTCAGCAATAAATCATCAAAATCTATGGCATTTTGTGACTTGAGAATATCCTGATAACCACAGTAAAGTAGAATAATATTTTCATCTTCAGTCTGTTTAGAAATATCCGCTTCATTGATAAGTTTACGCTTCACATCTGCGATAAAATTTAAGGCTCGATAGCGAAAATCCCTCTGTTGTTTTTTGTTCTGCTTGTTGTAACTTACCGCGTAGGAAGGGGTTAATTGAATCGCCTTTTCTATCAGTTCCAGGCGGTCGCTTTCATCCTCAAAAATATGCGGCATTTCGGCATAACCGATTAAATGGCCGTGGTTTTCCAAAATCGACTGACAAAAGCCATGAAACGTACCTACAAATGTTCTTTGATCAATCTCTTCGATATCAGCCAATCGGTCTTTAATCTCCTGTCCTGCCTTATTGGTAAAGGTCAACGCCAGTACTTTTTTATTGCTGCGAGACAATAAAACCCGAATACGCTCAGTAAGCACACGCGTCTTGCCACTGCCTGCACTGGCTTTAACATACAAAGCACCATCAGGCGCATCAACAATAGATTGCTGATTGACTGAAAGTTCAACCTGATTACTCATCATGTTTCCTCGCCAATATTCAAAGTGGCACTTATTTTACTAAACAAACCCAGCACTTTAGGTGGAAGTGCTTTGCCACTCATCACAATTTTCTCTGCAACAACAGGAGCGAACCGGGTTTTTTTCTTGGTTATTTTTGTATATAAATCCTCGTTACTGTATTGCTCAATTTCTTCCAGCCTTTGAGGCTCTTTAGCCTGTCTATGCTGTTCATCATTGTAAACATCAAAAACAGCAATAGATTTTTTAACTTCATCATGATAATTATCTGCTATTAATTGTTTTTCAAAATCATTACCATCATCTAAAAAAACAATCACATCTTCTTCTAATTTAGATGAATTGCATTTAGTAAATTGTCTTCTTACACGCTCCACTTTTAAGGCTTCTGCATCACTTAATATTAACCATGGAATATTTAATGATTCAGCAAAGCGTAAAAATGGCAGATAGCTGCCATAACCACCTACACCCACAAAATCTATCCCCATTTCAACCGCTGATTGTCCAAAATGATGTTTGGAAAAAATTGGTAAAGCTTGTTCTTCGGTTTCACCCTCAAAAAACACCATCAGCTTGGAAAAAAAGATTTCACCACGGCTATTGATGACCTGCCGATTGATCTTTCTTTGCTCTTCATCAGATAGTGCATCAATAGCAACTCTGCCGCAGTGTACCCGCTGATCTTTGTAAAAATTGCGTATCTGTCCCAGCTCAGCCACTGCCGCAATATAAGGTGAATGAGTAGAAATAATCTTTTGCCCTGCAATACTGTTGATTTGACTATAGAGTTGTTTTTGAGCATTGGGATGCAAGTGGGCTTCGGGTTCTTCAATTGCCAGAACAGGAAAGAATAGCGTTTTTTCCCTTTCGGCATTACTTGCCAATAAACCGATAAATGATTTCAGGGTTAATAAGGACGACCAGCTCCTCGTCCCCATACCATGATATTCCATAGAGAAGCTATCCTGAGTATCCCCATAATAAATCGTTAAGCCCTTATTTAAATCACGAATTTTTTTAGTAAAAGGGGTTATTTCAATGCCACTGCTTTGATTATCCAGTGCGGAATCCAATCCTTTTAAAGTTTCTTTAATATGACTAAGAATACCACTGCTACTCACTGCTTTGTTGTTCAACTGTTCAATTTGTTGCTCAATGGCTTCAATATCATCGGCTGAGTATTCAATTTTAGACAACATCTTACCCAGGTAAGAACTGCGTAACTTGGTGTCTTCCAATATATCGCGCTGGGCATCCATATAGAAAAAAGGCATCTCATCAAAACGAAAAGTGGTTTTATTACCTTTATCTGTATTAAACCAATCCGTTTCACCCGCTTTAAAAGCAGGCCAATCTTTCAGGATGGTTTGCTGAACTTTATAACTATTTTTAATTACATCAAAAGTCACCGTAGTTCTAAGCGGTAAAAAACTGTTTATCCCATCCGTGCGAATACGGTCGGTGGTAAACAGGACTTCCCAATCCTGGCTGAAATCATCTATCTGTTTACCATCAGCGTCAACAGGTACAATCAAAAGATCAATCGTTATTTTATCAGCACAGCAGTTATCCTTGATAAAAAAATCATCCTGAGAAATAAACTGACGATTACCCAAGGCGATTTGCGAGGCTTTGAGGAAAGAAGTTTTCCCAGTGTTATTCATGCCTGTTAGTACAGTGGTTTTTTCTAACTCTACTTGAAGATTTTCCAGACCGCGAAAACCTGCGATGCGGACTGTTTTGACCAAAATACTCATACTACCTCAACCTCAGTAAACGCCTTGTACTCATTAACATAGGCTTGCTTATCCACATTAAACAATATTTCACTGGCAGGAAAAGAATAATCGCCCATGACAAATTCACCAAAGGAATCATCCCATGATTCGTTAAATACCTCCGCTTCCAGATAATCCAGTGAATCTGTCAGGGTTTCATGAGCCGTTCGTTGATGTTTGGTTTCAAAATTACGAATCAAAAAGACAGACACCAGCTCTACCGTGTCAATCAGAAATTCTCTGGTCAGCAAATCAACCTTACTGTTGCGTTGTTTGATTTCCTCCAGTGATTTTCCATGTGAAGTCAAATCGATTTCATTTCTCAGTTCACCCACCTGTTGCCCAATGGTCGCCAAAGCCGATGAAACCTGACTGACCAAGTTACTATTGGCATAGCCCATAGAGGAAAAGGCTTTTTTCAGCACGCTGTTAATACTGGGTGTTGCCCCGAGTTCTACCGCATTACAGGTGCAGATTTCCTTACCCACCGTTTCCAGCAAGGCTTTGGCATTTTCCAGAGAGTGGCTAAAATCAATCTCGATATGGGTTTCAATGCGATCAATATAGGTCTCAAGCTCCGACCATCGCCCATATTCCTTAATAACGGCTTTCAACTTATCCATTGGTGACTATCCTGACTTCACCGCTCATGAGTTTGGGTAGGAGGGTATCACGGAGGGATTGTAGGGTGTGGATTTGATGAGAGTTCTCAATTAATTTTTCAAATAGCGGAGCAACTTCCTCATTAAAACCCTGAATCATATCTTCCTTAGGCAACAGAACTGTATGTCCTTTAAATGTATTCGTTGTGATGGTATCAAAAACACTGCCATAAGCGGCTGACTGTAACTCTTCTACAGAATAGGAAATCAATAAATATGTAAAGAAGTAAGCACCTGGATATTTTGGCTTTATTCCGTAATTCGACTGACTAAAAGTCATAGGCTTAGATAACATACAATATTTTCCAACAGTACCTCTTGCTGAGATCACTGTAGAATATTTGGGTAGTAATTTAGCAGAGCTATTATTTAGACCATCTTCTGTGATGGATTTTTCTGAAGAAATCACAACCCCTTTATGGTTCGTGGAAATATCACCACCTGAAAGCCAATAAATATTACCATTCCAATAATCAGAATTTGATGTTTTTGGCGTGCCTCCACCCACTAGCTCAATGGCATCATAAATCGTTGTTTCCTCCCAATCCTCCCCAGCCTCTTCCACAAACCACTGGCGAAACAGGGTTTCTGCCATTTGTTCAAGGGTAAGGTTCTGGCGGTGGAGCAGGTCGATTTTATCATCCAGTGAGCTTAATACTTCGGCTATGGCTTTTTGTTCGGTGGGTTCTGGAAAATCTGTTTCAATACCAATAATAGTCGCCTTAGAAATATTTGCCTGATTTGCACTGCCTGATGATTCATTCGCTAAATATCGATGAGTATCTTTATCTTTGAAAAAATAGTAAACGAAATCCAAACAAGTTCTACCAATAGGGATAATTTTTCCTACTCTTTGATTTAATAAAGCATTCAAATCTAATTTATACTTTGAAACAGCCCCAACAACTTGAGTTTGAGCTTGAGGATGGTTTCCTGTCATTGCTATTAATACATCACCTTTTGATAACAAATATCTTGAAAGTGAGTCATCATATTTATGATAAACAACCTTTTCTAAATTAACATCTCCATTTGCTACATTTTTTATTTTGATAACAGGCAAAGTTCCTTGTTCTTGATGATCTAAAAAATCTTTAGATTTAAATGCATATCCACTAATTAAATCAATATGATTTGAAAGTTTTACCTCCCGCCACTCACTCATCCCCAACCTCCAATCGCTTCACCCCGTGATCTTCCACCAATATTTGCATCTGCCCGATCGCAATTTGATTGAGTTTTTGCAGCCGCTCGCTCTGGTCTAAGCTTTCATCAATCAGCAGAGCATTGATACTTTCCAGATTGGCAAGGCAAACCAGTTGGCTGACATTGGCGTAATCGCGGATATTACCGTCTTTGTCGGGGTTTTGGTCGCGCCATTGTTTGGCGGTTTTGCCAAATAGCGCGACATTGAGCACATCGGCTTCATTGGCGTAGATGTGGCTGATTTGTTGTTTACTCAGGTTTGTGGGAATCAGGTTTTCCTTGATGGCATCGGTATGGATGCGGTAGTTGATTTTGGTCAGCTGGCGTTTGATGTTCCATTCAAGTTTACCCAGTTCATTTTCTTTAAGACGTTGAAATTCCTTGATTAGGTATATTTTAAATTCAGCGCTGATCCACATACCAAATTCAAAAGCGATATCAGCATGGGCGTATGTTCCCCCATAACGTCCAGCTTTTGCCTGCAAGCCAATTGCATTGGTTTTATCCACCCATTCCTTCACACTGATTTTGTAGCTGTTCAGCCCGGCCTGACTTTTAATTGTGGCGAATTCGCCATAATTAAAAGCAGGGTTATGCACTCGCTCCCATATTCCAAGATATTCAACGGTATTGCGGTTTCTCAACCAGTCCGTAATGAAAAAGTTACCATCTTTGGATTTGAGCATATCGGTTAATGAGATGTTGTCATCCTTGGTGATTCTAATTTGCTCATTGAGAACAGTGATGGTTTTTGCTTTTTTAGCCATCCAGTTTCACCTTCGCCAGATTTTCCAATATCCGCTGATTGAGTTCAGTTTCTTCTTTTAGCTGGCTTTCAAACTCAGCTTTAAGGCTGGAAAAACGTTCAGCAAAGTCAAAGTCATCTTCTTCCTCTGCCAAGCCCACATATCGCCCTGGGGTGAGGACATAATCCAGTTCTTTAACCCGCTCAATGGAGGCGGCATTGCAAAAGCCTTTGATATCTTCGTAATCACCCTCTGGATTTGTCGCTCCCGACATCCTGTCTCCTGCGACACTCGTACCTCCCTGTACATTGCGCCAGTTGTGATAAGTGCCTGCTATGGTTTGTATATCTTCCGCTGATAATTCACGGGTGCGGCGGTTGATTAAATGCCCCATATTGCGGGCATCAATAAACAGAATTTCGTCTCTTCTATCCCGAAACTTGCCATTAGCACGGTTACGGCTCATAAACCAGAGTGAGGCAGGGATTTGGGTATTTAAAAACAGTTTGGCAGGCAGGTTGACAATACAATCAATCAAGCCAGCTTCAACCAAAGCTTTTCTAATCTCGCCTTCGCCTGATGTTTTGGAGGTCAATGCACCTTTTGCCAAAACAAAACCTGCCTGTCCGCTGGGGGCAAGGTGGTAGATAAAGTGCTGTATCCACGCATAGTTGGCATTGCCGGCAGGCGGTGTACCATATTGCCAGCGTCCGTCTTTTCGCAGCAGATCACCGCCCCAGTCGCTGACATTAAAAGGCGGGTTAGCGATAATGTAATCGGCTTTGAGGTCTTTGTGGGCATCGTTTAGAAATGAACCTTCGTTATTCCATTTAACCTGTGAGCTGTCTATGCCCCGAATGGCAAGGTTCATTTTTGCCAGTCGCCAGGTGGTCTGGTTGCTCTCCTGCCCGTAAATAGAAATATCGTTGATGTTGCCTTGGTGCTCGGTGACAAATTTTTCTGATTGCACAAACATCCCGCCAGAACCACAGCAAGGGTCAAGCACGCGTCCTTTGTAGGGTTCGAGCATGTCGACCAATAATTCAACCACGCTTCCGGGGGTGTAGAACTGCCCGCCCTTTTTGCCTTCGGCGAGAGCAAATTCACCCAGAAAATATTCAAACACATGCCCCAACACATCGGCACTGCGGGATTTGGCATCACCCAAAGCGATATTACTAATTAG
Source organism: Lepetodrilus ovalis (assembly GCA_032361185.1). NCBI lineage: Eukaryota > Metazoa > Mollusca > Gastropoda > Lepetellida > Lepetodrilidae > Lepetodrilus > Lepetodrilus ovalis. The sequence continues at coordinate 120,211 of JAUTBQ010011127.1, forward strand.
ATCAATCATTTCACCCAAGCTGGTGGGATCAAGGTTTTGCCGGGCATAGACTTTGGGCAATACGCCTTTAAGTGAGGCGTTTTCCTTTTCAATCGCATCCATTGCCCCATCCACCGTTTTACCGATGGTTGGCTGTTTGGCATGGGCTTGTAAGTGCGTCCAGCGGGCATCCGCTGGTACAAAAAAGACATTCTCGGCTTTATATTCGTCCTTGTCTTCAGGATCAGCCCCGGCATATTCACCCTCTCCCGCTTTTAATGTGGCGTACAACTCCTCAAAGGCGTCAGAAATGTACTTTAGAAAAATCAAGCCCAGAACAACATGCTTGTATTCGGCAGCATCTATATTTTTTCTGAGCTTATCGGCTGATTTCCAGAGCTGCTTTTCCAGTGATTCTTCTTGTACTTCTTTCTTTGTAGTGTCGTCTATAACCATATGTTGGTCTCCTCAGAATAATAATAGAACAGTTTTATGAAAAAGTTCCTGTTAAAGTGAGCCCATTCGTCAATACAGTTTTACGACAAGTTTAAGTTAATGACCATCCTTCCCCTTTATTTCTACGCTGCCAACGGCAACGGAT
>JAUTBQ010011128.1:0-48753 GCA_032361185.1 Lepetodrilus ovalis
AGGAGCAAGCCCCGTCATCACGCCATGAATATACCCTTCAGGAAGGGTCGAATTTGCGACCCAAAGCCACCAAGATAACCTCATGCAAAAAAAGCAAATTTGGGGAAGGAGCAAGCCCCGCCAGCACGCCATGAATATACCAGGCAGGGTCAAACATGCGACCCAAAGCCCCCAAGATAACCTCATGCAAAACAAGCAAATTTGGGGAAGGAGCACACCCCGTCCAAAGTCCTAAGCCCATGTCTGGCAGTATACACACAAAAAAAGCCACACCCTTTGCAGGGTGCAGCTTTCGTAACATACTAATAATTCTTATTTCCCTTGCAGGATTTTATCGTATTGGCTCTTATTGCTCAAGATCTCAATAGCTTTTTTAACTTCGGCATCATTCCGCAAGGACATCCTAACTCGACCGGCATCGCTAGACTTTCTGGCAGCAAGTTCCTTCTCTATTTCGCTGATGATACTTTCTTTGTTTTGGGTTAGCTGATTGCTTTTTTGTGTTGCAATCGCTTGTTCCATGGAGCTGATTTGGTTTGTAAAAGCATTGGCATCATCTTCCTTCTTAAGCTTTTCAAGGAGTTGTTCGCTCTCTGTTTCGTATTGGAAGTTCGTTTTTGCCATGTAGTTTGTAAAGCGGCTAAAGTTGCTAAAGTGGTAGAGTTCTATGGAATCCATTGTCTCTCCTTGGCTGATAAGCTCTGTTACAAAGTCAAAAATAACATACTGCTCCTTTAAGGCCTTCATCAATGAAGAGTTGTTGGTCTCCTCTAGTTTGATATCTGGCAAGATGCCACCACCATCTAATACGGGGCGACCATTTTTTGTGTAAAAAACAGCCCTTTCATCATCTGGAATATGGATAGGCTCTCCGTTGTCGTCATATTCAACGCTTTGGATACATCTTTTACTTGGTATGTAGTACTTGGCGGTTGTTAGCTTTATCTTGGAGTTGTAACCTAAGTCCTTGGTGTTTTGTACAAGGCCTTTGCCGTAGGTACGCTGTCCAATGATGACCCCTCGGTCCAAGTCTTGAATGCTTCCGGATACAATCTCTGATGCAGAAGCAGAATTTCTGTTCGTTAAGATGGCCAAAGGAATGTCCAAATCTGTTGGGTTGCCACGTGTTGAGTATGTGCGATCCCACTCGATGACTTTACCTTTTGTGGTGACAACTGTTTGGTCTGCCGGCTCAAAAATGTTGACAATATCAACAGCTTCAGATAGCAATCCACCACCATTTCCACGCAAGTCTAGTACAAGACCTTTCATGTTGGGATGGCTTGACTTAAGATCTACTAGAGCCTTTTTGATGTTGGCAGCAGCATTCCTAGAGAATACGGTCAAAGTGATATAGCCAATATCGTTTGGTAACATCCCGGAGAAAGGTACATTTTTTACATCGACATCTTCTCTAGCGACAGTAATTTGTTTGCTCTGGTTATTGGGCTTCTTAATCGCTAACTTAAAAGAAGTACCCGGTACTCCTCTAAAAATAGTCAGTAGTTCATCAGCCTTTCGGCCTTCAGCAGATTCGCCGTTGACTCCAATAATCACATCTCCGGGCTCCATACCGGCTTTATCAGCCGGGCCGTCTTTGACGACAGAGACGACAAGCAAGCGGTCTCCGGCATCTTCTACGTTTGCGCCAATACCATGAAATTTTCCTTCGGTATAGTAGCGATAACCTTCGATGTCAGTCTCTGAAATATAGTTGGTATAAGGATCCAAAGATGCTAGCATGGCATCGACTCCCTTGCGCATAAGCTCTGAAGGGTCTAAGTCATCTACATAGTAGGTGTTGACTTCCTTATATAAATTAGTAAAAATCTCTAGATTCTTAGCAATCTCATAGTATTTGCCCTTATCGGAGCTAAAACTGGCCAGTAGAAAGAATCCCCCAAGCAGTATTAAATACTTAAAACGCAGTTGTTTTCTCATCTTGATAGATGTTTGAATAGAGCACATTGCTGTGCCCTTTAGTGTTATTAGTTGTTACGATTTGCTAGCACTTGCCACTTATTTGGCGCAAGCCTACCAATGGTTGGGGGGATAATTGCCATCAATACAAGAGAACGAAGTAGACTACAATTCTGTTGTTTTTGACAATACAATAACCCTACTGCAAATTTCAAACCATAGGAAAAAACAATTATTTGTTAATTGGGCTATATACCAATATCCACGTAGCTCGACCATCTGCTTTCGCAAAATTAAAATATTATTTGAACTTGTGGCGGTTCCGACCGGCAAGAATTCCCTTAAAATCATCCGGCTCCTAACAAAAAAAAATAATTGACGTAAGTTACTCTTCGATGTTATTCGCAAAAAGTCTTATAAAATAGGCTTTTTATCTATTAAAGGTGTTACCTTTGCATCACTTTTTTTAATCTGACAGACGCATTTGTGTCTAAAATAATACATAATGGCAGCAATTTCAAGAATTCGGAAGCACTTTTGGGTTTTGGTAGTTTTGATGGTTTTGGCATTGATTACATTTATCTTGACCAGTAACAATAACGGGGCCGGGAGTAATCAACGTACCGACTCTATCGGTAAAGTCAATGGCAAAAATATCGCTTGGTCGTCTTTTACAGATGCTGAAAATATACTTTACAAAGGGGCAACAGGTGATAGCTATGGACGTCGAGCGCAGCTTTGGAATTATTTTGTCGAAGAAGCCATCGTGTCCGAAGAAGCACAAAAACTTGGCCTCGGTGTGTGCAACGAAGAGTTGAATGAGTTGCAGTTTAGTCAAGATGACAGAAACTTGAGCGATGTGATTAAAACACGATTCTCTGATCAGCGTACGAGAAGACTCGATAGAGACCGATTGAACCAAATCAAAAAATTACTTGTCGGAGGCCAACTTAATGAAGACTATACTAAATTTTGGGCATACCAACAAAAAGAAATCGTCAATAGTAGATTAAAAAACAAAATGGCTGCTTTAGTCGGTAAGGCTGCATATACTCCTTCTTGGATGGTTGATATGGTCGGTGCTGACCAAGGCAAAAAAGCCGATATCATTTATGTAAAAGTACCTTTTAGCAATATCACAGACGAACAGGCGGCTTTGTCGGATGAAGACTACAAAAATTACATTCAGGCACACAAAGCCCAATACTGGAGAGATGAGCCTTCTAGAAAAGTGGGATATGTAATATTTAACATCAAGCCAACAACAAAGGATACTATCGATAAGAGAAATGTGCTGGCAGGTTTAGCGACAGAGTTTGAAAAAACGACTGATGATAGCTTATTCGTCGTAGGTCAAGGAGGTCAATGGAATAGTGCCTACCTTACAGAAAAACAATTGCCAAAGCAAGTAGCGGGAGAGCTGTTGAACGCTCCGGTAGGAACTATCGTCGGACCTTTTTTGGATGGGAGTAACTTTACCATTTCTAAAATTTTGGACAGAAAAACCATACCGGATTCAGTTCGATCTAGACATATCTTAGTTAATGCAAAAACACAACAAGATTATATTGATGCTTCTGCTAAGATTGATAGCTTGAAGGAATTGATAGAATCAGGTGGTGCGACTTTTGCAAGCATTGCAGGGCAATACAACACAGACATAACCCGTACCAAAGGTGGAGACTTAGGCTATGTAGCTCCTAACAGCATGGTGAAGCCTTTTAATGATGTAATTTTTTACAAAGCAGACCAAGGTAAAATCTATAAAGTGGCCACAGAGTTTGGGGTTCACTTGGTAGAAGTGACCGGCAAGAAATTTACCAATAACCTGACAGGTGTCAAGCTAGGCACACTTTCAAAGTTGATTGACCCAAGTGATGAGACACAAGGCAAAGCAGAACAAGCTGCCAATCAGTTTGCTCGCGACAATTCTTCTGTGAAAGCCATGAAGGCCGCAGCAGAAAAAGACCCTAATTTGACTTATAAAGAAGCTCCTTTGTTACTAGAAAACGATTATATCGTTGGAGAGTTAGGTGCGAATAATGAGTCCAAAAAAATTATTAAATGGGCGTTTGGTAAGGATCGTAAAGCCGGAGAAGTCAACCCGGACATCCTTTTGTTTAGAGCTCAAGCAGGCTTCTACTATGATAAGGCGGTTGTTGTCGGTCTTGTCACCAAGGTCAAAGCAGGCTTACCAACAGTTGCCGCTTTGAAGGATCAGCTAAAGCCACTTGTCCTTTCGGAAAAGAAAGGGTCTATGTTGGCTAGTCAAATAAAATCTAATGACCTAAGTGCTGTTGCAAGCCAATACGGTCTTCAGATTGATACCGCTAATAACGTGGGCTTTGCCGGTGGGTTTATTCCGGGACTCGGCAATGAGCCTAAAGTGGTCGGTGCAACCTTTCGGCAGGCTAAAGATGTGACTTCAGCCCCAATAGTGGGAAAAGGCGGCGTATTCTTAGTAAAACCCATCCGGTCGGTAGCTTCTAACACCCCGGCTAATGCAGACTTTGTGAGAAAACAACAAGACGGATCATTTGTCTCTCAGGCCAAAAGCCAATTGATAAATGCACTAAAAAAGAAGGCAAAGGTTGTAGACCACCGATCCAATTTCTTTTAGGCTTAAAAATCATTGTACATGAAACGTTTTTTGATTGTAGTTCTATTTTTCTTCATTTGGAAAACGATATCATTTGGGCAAGTGGCCGGTAATGTCAATTACCAAAATAAAGTCAAATACGCTAATGTAAACATTAATGCCGGGCAGCCCCAGAAAGGCCGACTCCTAGTGAGTGTCAAGGGCCTGGCAAACGTGAAAGCCGACTCCTACGTAGTCGTGTTTAGTGTCGCACAAACGGGCAAATCCGCTAAAGAAGTGAATAGCCTGATTGATGGTCGAATTGATAGAGCCTTGCACACCATCAAGTCCAAGCCGGGAGTAAAGACCTATGTCGACATGATATCTTTCGTTCCGGTCTACGAGTACAACATAACCAAAAAAATATTTAGCAAGAAGACCTACAATGAGATTCCTACAGGCTTTGAGCTGAAAAAGAATATCCACATCGAATTTACTAATCCCGGTTTGCTCAAGCAAATCATCAATGATTTATCCGAAGAAGAGATTTATAACTTAGTGAAGCTGGATTATTTTTCTAAAAATATCGAAAAAATTCGCAAAGACTTACGTCAAAAAGCAGCATCGATTATTGACGAAAAACTTAGAAGCTACCAAAGAATTCTCCAGATAAGCTTGGACTCCATGGAGCGAAGCTTGATAGATGGATATGTGGTAAAGCTTCCTTTGGAGATGTATAAATCATACCAATCCTATAGCAGCACTTCTTTGGATTTTCAAAAAGGTGGAAAGGTGAATCAAGCCAAAAAGGCTACAAATTTATATTATCAACCTATTGTCGATAAAGAGTTTGATTTCGTCTTAAATCCAGTCGTCCTTGAGCCGGTTATTCAGGTGATGTATGAAGTGAAGGTCAGCTTGGACAAACGCATAAAACCTACAGGTCAGCAGAAGGCGTACATGCTAGTCACACCCAATGGAGACATCAGGCAGCTGAATATTAGGCAGTAGCCATCATTCATTCACTACATCCGCTTCTTCTTATCAGGCGTAGCCGAATTTTGGTTGAAGCCAAAAGGACAGTGCTTGCATCCATTGCCACAACATTTGCCACGTCGGAGGAGATAGGCTTTGGTAAAAACCATCTTACCACCTTCCCAGTAAAAATCTATCCCTTCTACTAGGTCAGATTTCCAGTCGAAAAGATCCAAGCCATCATCGTCTTTGTCCTTGCTCATTTTAGTTCTTTTTGCCAAAAACTTTTTTCCACCAGCTTTGGCGTTTCTTACGTCTTTTACGTCTTTTCGCTGCTCGTTGGTTGTGTTTTTTTCGCTTCTTTAGTCGCTCTTTCCGCTCTCGGAGAACCCTGTCTAGGATGCCTTCTTCGCCGGGAAGTAACTCGACTTCAGGCTCTTCGACAATTAAAGACTCGACAAAAGATGGGCAGCTCAATAGTTGTGCAAGCGAATCCGGCAGCCTGGGAAAAGGCTTCGGGCGATATTTTCTCAATGACTTGTCTTTACTGATTTTTTGCATAATCTTTGCCCAGATGGGTAGAGCCGTATTCGCTCCTTGGCCGAGAGAAAGAGACCGAAAGCGTACGGCAGGAATCTCTCCACCGACCCAAACGCCCATCGCTAAATTAGGTGTATAACCAATAAACCAGCCATCAGATTGATTCTGGGTCGTCCCGGTTTTGCCGGCGATACCCGGCTCTAGGTGATAATGTGTGTGTAAGCGCCTAGCAGTACCACTGTCTACCACCATTTCGAGCATGTTGGTCATGAGCGCAGAAGTTGAAGCGGGCAAACCTTGGACAAAGTTCTTTTTTTGGTCAAAATGGATTAGTTCTGCACCGTCTTTTGTTTCGATTTTTGTCAGATAAAAAGGCTCTTTCACTCGTCCCTTGCGGGCAAATGTCGAATACAAAGTCACCATGTCTTCTAGGGAGCCATTCATCGACCCAAGCGCAATTGATGGTACCTTGGGAATGACACTGTTAAATCCATTGGTATGAGCCAGCGATATCACGGGTGCAATGCCAGCTTCAATGACCATTCGTACCGCAGCGACATTGACGGAATGCGCAATAGCGCCCGCCATGGAGTAGTAACCACCATAATGGCCTTCGGCGTTGTTGGGTGTCCAATATTTCCCTTCGTCTAAAATACTCAAAGAGTCGTTGGAGATGTATTCGCAGGGCGCATGTCCCGCACGCATTGCGGCAGCATATACAATGGGCTTAAAGGTGGAGCCAACTTGTCTCTTGGCTTTTACGTGGTCATATTTTAGGTGTTTGAAGTCAATGCCGCCAACCCAAGCTTTGATGGCTCCGGTTTGGACGTCTAGAGCCAGAACACCGGTATTGAGCAAGGAAAGATAATGTACAACAGAGTCTTTAGGCGAAAGGAGCGTATCTCTTTGGCCTTTCCAAGTAAAAAGCTGCATGTGGACAGGCTCCAAAAAAGAAGCATAGATTTTTTCTTTTGTCCACTTTCCCTTGGCGAGTACTTGATATCGCTCTGATTGCTTGATAAATGGCTGGATAGATTTTGATTTGGCCCATGGTTTTTTGCGCTTGCGCCAATGCCTGTTAAATACTTTTTGTAACTGGCTCATGTGAGCCTGTACAGCTCTTTCGGCATAGGATTGAATCCGTGAATCTATCGTGGTGTAGATTTTTAGTCCGTCAGTGTACAGATTGTAGTTGGAGCCATCATCCTTTTGAAATTGCTTTAAGATGGCTGCGACATCACGGCGGATTTTTTCTCTAAAATAAGTGGCTGTCCCCTCGTTGCTGCCTTCCTTCTTATAGTGGATTTTGATGGGTTTCTTTTGTAAGGTAGCGAGCTCGTCTTTCGACAAATATCCACTGCGGCCGAGTTGATGAAGGACAGTATTACGCCTTTTTAAGGCCTTTTTTGGGTGTTTTATAGGGTTGTAAGTGCCCGTACCTTTCAGCATGCCCACCAAAAGAGCTGCTTCTTCCACTTTCAAGTGAATGGCAGATTTGCCAAAATATCGCTTCGATGCGACCTCTATACCAAAAATACGATTTCCGAAAGGGACCGTATTTAAGTATAGCTCAAGCAACTCGTCCTTGGAGTAGACCGTTTCCAATCGGCGAGAGACAAACATCTCCTTGAACTTGATTACCGGAATCGCCAAAAAACCATCGTAGGTTCGCTTAAATACATTCTTGATGAGTTGCTGACTGATCGTACTTCCGCCACCCGCATGCTGCCTAAGAATAATGGTTTTGAAAAGAACCCGTGACAAGCTCCTAAAATCAACCCCTTTGTGCTTAAAAAAACGCTCATCTTCGGTAGATACCAAAGCATGAATGACATGGGATGATATACTGTCAATACTAACAAACACTCGGTTTTCTAAGTAGTATTTGCCAATTAGCTTGCCGTCCGCACTGTATACTTCTGATGCAACACGAGTATTGATTTTTTGTAGGTCTTCCTTCGTAGGTAATTTGCCAAAAGCACCAAAATAAACGGAAGTCGCAAGCCCCACCAAAAGCAATATGAAAAGCCCAAAAGCCCAAATCCCTAATTTAAATGCCTTGAATATCTTGGGATATTTTTGCCGAAAGGCAGCCACTCGAGTCTCCTTCTTGGGGATGATAGGACTGTCTTGTGGATCAATAGGAGTATTTGGTTGGAGATTCATGTGGAAAAATTAGCGAAAACCATGTCGGCTCTTTGGCAAAAGTAAAACAAAATCACAAAACGAAAGAATTATGTGAATAGTGCATGTCGTGATTTTAAATAACCCCAATCAAGCTTCGGTACTCAGAAAAGCCCATGGTTGTTGGTGTTTTTAGCTTTTTTAAATAATAGCTTTATAAACCATTGACCATCAGACCTTTATCTTTTATCACCTAAATAGTGGCAGCCGTTAAACCTTAAAACCGAGCCACCGGAATACCGATATTTAAATACCCCATTTACAGGGAAAACTTGTTTGAAATGACGACATCATTACTAAAACGAAATTTTTTATAAATACCCTAAAAACGTGATTTTTCAAAAAAATAAAAAAAATGACAGGCTAAAACAAAAAAAAAAGGACTTTTAGCCCTAAAATCGCTATTTTTCAAGGAGAATTGAGCTAATATTAAATTGTTTTTGTATCTTTCGGCGAAATTTGACTAGGCAGTGTTTTGGTCAAAATGCTTTTTTTGAAACTACAAATTGTTTAAACGAAAACTCTAATTATGAAAATCAGGCTTTACCAAAAGACCGATGATGATTTGTTCTATTTTCAGTTTCGGACAGAAGGAGAACAAGTGATTTTGGACAGTCAAAGCTACCAATCCAAAGAAGGACGGAACAATGGTGTGAAATCTGTAAAGAAGAATGCGGCTATCGCTGATCACTATGAAGAACATGCTGATGGGGCAAAGTACTACTTTGTCTTGAAGGCAGGTAATCACGAAGAAATTGGCCGTAGTCCTTTGTTTGATTCAAAAGCGGAAATGGCTACAGCCATGAATACGCTTTTTGTGAAGGCAGGCGGAAAAGGTAAGTCACCGGCAGGTGGTGATGGTAAAGAGTATATGGGGCACAAGGGTAATGATAATTACCGCCATTTAGCGATGTACGAATCACATACCAAAGATGTGAAGTCGGGCTTTGGACTGTTTACAACTGACGACAACCATCACTATTTTGCTTATAATATAGGCGGCGCACCCATGTTGTTGAGTGAGTCCTACAAATCAGTTAGTGGTAGAGACAATGGTGTAGAGTCTGTGACCAAAAATATGGCTATTGCCGACCACTACGAGAAAAAACAACACTCTAACGGAAAATATTATTTTAACTTAATTGCCGGTAATAAGCAAGAAATTGCGACTAGCCGATGGTTTGATAGTGAAGCAGAGATGAGCACTGCAATCATAAATTTAATTTCTGCTCCAGGTGGTAATGCACCATTAGAAAGTAAACCTAAACATGAAAAAATGGAATCTAACGAAAAATCCAATTTGAACAAAGCATCTAACCCTGCACACAAGAAAGAACAGTCTGTAGATGATTATTTACCTTGTGGCGATTACGCCGGTCAAGTATGGTTTCATACTTTTACTAAAGATGGAGAGCATTACTTTGCCTTTAATAGCCCTGACGGAAAAACTTACCTGCGTTCAGAAGGATACACATCTGAAAAAGCTAGAGACAATGGTATTGAATCTGTCAAAACGAATGCGCCGATTGAAAAAAGATGGACTACAGGTACTGCATTAAACGACAAGTATCATTACTACGCGTTAAAAGCTGGTAATCACCAAGAAATCGCTCGCAGTTGTTATTATGGATCCAAAGCAGAAATGGAAGCAGCTTTTGCTTGGGTACGTGGAGAGCAGTCAATTCTTGGAGAAGGAGCCCAGTTTGTCGATGGCAAATGGTGGACAGCCTATATGTTCCGTATGAAAAAAGAAGAAGAAGCAACACGCCTAAAAGCAGAAACAGAAGTCAAGCACAGAGCTGTAGAAACTCCTGTTGCAAAGCCCGTAGTTGCCAAAAGCTCTGAAGCTAAAGAAGATGACTATCTGGCTTGTAAAGAGTATAAAGGACATCCCGTTAATGATAAAATTAACAATGTCGCTTTCTTTAAGCACGCTTCTGATAATCAGTTTTACTTCGTGTTGTATTACAAAAATGGAGACGTAAGATTGCGTAGTGAAGGCTTCGAAACAGCAAAAGAAAGAGATCAAGAGCTGGCTGGAGTGGTCAAGTACGCTAATGACCAATCAATGTACTCACGGTGGACTAGCAAAAATGGAGAACACTTCATGGATATCCTAAAGGATAAGACCGGACGCGAAGTCGGGCGTAGCTGCTTGAAAAAAGTCAAAGAAGTCACTAAAACAATCGGTAAGACAACCGTCAAAGGAACTAGTGTGAGCACAGCAGCTACTATGGCTACTGGTGTGACACGTACAATCTCTCAACAAAAAATCGATGAGAAAGAAGACGATTATTTGGATTGTAAGGAGTATAAAGGACACACAGTAACTGACAAAGAAAATAATATCGCTTTCTTTAAGCACCCTTCTGATAACCAATACTACTTCGTTATGTATCATGCTAACGGAGACGTAAGATTGCGTAGTGAAGGCTTTGAGACGACTGCAGAAAGAGATGACGAATTGGCGGCAGTTATCAAATATGCCAACAAGCCATCTATGTATACTGATTGGAATAGCCTTACCGGTGAGTATTACCTTGATATCTTAAAGGATGAAAATGGTCGAGAAGTAGGCCGTACTTGCATAAAGAAAGGAAAAAGACCAGTAAAAGCTGCTCCTGTAGTCGCTGCCGTAGCTGCTGCCGCAGTCGTAGAAAAGGTCGTAGAAAAGAAACCACCGGCACCGAAAGAGCCTAAGAAGCCGAAAGACAAAGAAGATGATTACTTGCCTTGTAAGGAGTATAAAGGGCATAAAGTTAATGACAAAATCAACAACGTCGCCTTCTTTAAGCATGCTTCTGACAACCAGTTTTACTTTGTATTGTACAATAAGGACGGTGAAGTGAGATTGCGTAGTGAAGGTTTCCGTACCGCTGAAGAGAGAGATGTTGAGTTGGCCGGTGTAGTTAAATACGCCAATGACAAATCTAAATACACTAAGTGGACTAGCAAAAATGGTGAATACTACATGGACATCTTGAAAGACAAGACTGGACGTGAAGTAGGACGTAGTTGCTTGAAAAAAGTTAAAAAAGACAAGCCCAAAGCCGCTCCTGTAGTAGCAGCCGCAGCCGTAGCAGCTGTAGCAGCCGCACCAAAGCCTAAGAAGCCGGTTGACAAAGAAGACGACTACTTGCCTTGTAAAGAGTACAAAGGACATAGAGTCAACGACAAAGTCAATAAAGTGGCCTTCTTTAAGCACAAGAATGGACAAACCTATTTTGTCGTGTATGACAAGAGTGGAGATGTAAGAATCCGTAGCGAAGGATTCCAGAATACAAAAGATAGAGATTCTGAATTGGCTGGTGTACTAAAATACATCAACAAGAAGGACATGTACAAGAAAAAAGAGCAAGGCGAGTATTTCATGGACATCTTGTATGATAAGACTGGACGTGAAGTCGGGCGTAGCTGTTTGAAGAAGAAAGTCAAAAAAGCACCTCCTGTAGTCGCTCCGGCAGTTGCTGCTGCTGCGGTGGTTGCCGCCGCTCCAAAGCCTAAGCCTAAGAAAGAGCCGGTAAAAGCTGCTCCCGTGGTGAAAGAAGTGGTGAAGGAAAAGAAGAAAGGTGGTCTTGGATGGCTTTGGGCTTTATTAGGATTACTAGCATTGCTTCTCTTGCTATGGAAAGGATGTGGTGGCTGTAACAAAGCCGCTGTGGTCGCTCCGGTAGTGGAAGAGAAAGTCGCTCCGGTAGTTGAAGAAAAAGTCGCTCCGGCAGTGGAAGAGAAAGTCGCTCCACCGGTAGTAGAAGAGAAAGTCGCTCCGCCACCAGTGGTAGAAGAGACGGTCACTCCGGCAATCGGCGTAGAAGCTGGATTTGAAAGAGTCAACGAACATAAATAATTGACCTTTTAATCTAGTATCCTTACGGAAATAATTATGTGGACATTATGCACTATTTGGCATAGTGTCCACTTTTTTATTTCGTTTTTTGCCTTCACCAAAAGGCGGTCTTGCATGATTTTTGACTTAAATATACCCGTATAGAAAACCATCGCTATGCCTTCAATAATCCCTAAATATTAGGGCGGCACAATATTCATCAATCAAAAGTAATCATACCTATGAACAGGTATTTCAAAAAATGGGTCTTACTCCCAACTTTGATTTTATTGACACTTTCTTTTTGTAACTCTCCGGTTGCTTCTAGCCAGGCAACTATTCAAGAAAAAGTCGTTTTTAAACATCGCTCCGTTACTTTCATTATCGGAGAAGACAAAAGCTCCAATAAATACTACACATTCGCCGCCAAGTTCTTTAAACAACACGATTCCGGCGAAAACAATAAAATCTTAATTTCCCCTTTGTCCCTTACAGAAATTCTTAATTATCTCAACACGATTCCGGAAGACGAGAGATGGGACAAAGTCAATATCATTTCTCATGGCAACTCCTGGACAGGCCTTGCCATCAAAGTGAAACAGAAAGGACAAAGAACCACCTTGGAGTCCCTGCTTGACCTCCAAAGAGAAGGGAAGCTGCCAATTCTTAAAACGAATATCTTCGACGAGCAATCTCATGTCATCCTATATGCTTGCGGCCTAGGACTCAACGAGCCACTTATGCACAAACTAAAAGAAGTATTCTCTGCCGACATAAGCCCCAAATTAACTTCAACTAAGTTGTTTAATATCTTCTCTGCCGGCAAAACAACATCCAAACATTCTCTAGCCTATTTCTATAATTCATTTTACAAACCCAATCACTACCTTGGCAAACCCAATTTAGCAAAACAGCTTACCCGCAGATATCCCGATGTCGAAATTGATTGGCTAAGTGCACTCAAGCGTAAGCTCCCAAAACATCCGGGGCAAGCTTTTTCTTATAGATATTATATCCCTATTCGTTGGACAGAAGTTTATGAGTCTACCAAAGACCGACCAAGGCTCAGGACGCAAGATCAAATTATTAACTGGATACTGGACCAAGATGAATTTTTGCACCTAGTCAAAGAATATGACATTCCTTTGGACAAGTACCAGTGGTCTGTACAATATCGCAACTACACCAATGCTGATGGGGTTACTAAGCCAGCCATGCGTATCAAAGGAAAGACAGTAGTCATGAGCGTCCTTAAAGAACTGGTCGAAGATGGGACACACAAGACTTACGTACCTAGCTTAGATGATGAACGGGTCTTTATGACATTATAATCATGCCGCTACCGAGTAAAAAATATCCTGCTAAATTATTGCTCTTTGGAGAGTACACAGTACTACATGGCGGCGATGCGCTGGCTGTACCTTATCCTAAATACTTCGGGCAATGGCATTTTTTGCCAAAAGGCAAGACGATTCAGTTTTCCCTAAACCCCTTTTTGGCTCACCTAGAATCTTGCATTTTTCCGCAAGGTACATTCTTAGACTTAGATGCTTTCGCAAAAGATATTGAATCCGGAATTACCTTTGAATCTACAATCCCAATAGGGTATGGGGCGGGAAGCTCGGGAAGTTTGTGCGCTGGAGTGTGGGATAGATATGGTGTGGACAATCAAGATTTAGTTGCTTTGCGTGCCGTTTTTATTGAAATGGAGTCTTTCTTTCATGGCAAAAGCTCTGGAATCGACCCTTTGGTGAGTTATCTCAACTTGCCAATTTTGCAGACCCAAAATGGTATTGAAATCCTTGATTCGATAGCTTTACCGAAGCAGCTCGATGTCTTTGATTCAAAAATAACAAGAAAAACAGCCCCTTTGGTGCATTGGTACAACCAAGAGTTTCGCAATAATCCAGCTTTTAAAGAACAAGTACTTAACTTTCTGCTTCCGCAAAATACAAAAGCCATTCAGTATCTTTTAGCCGAAGATTATCCACAATTACAAACGGCTTTTCAGGCAATCAGCGAATGGCAATGGCAGTATTTTAAGCCGTTGATACCACAATCCGTAGGTAAACAATGGCAGAATGCAAAGAAAAACCATAACGCCTATAAAATCTGTGGTGCCGGCGGTGGCGGATTCTTTTTGGCGATGGAGATAGGTAATTAACTTAAGTTTTGGCACTTAGAAAATCCCATTATGGTCGCTTTTTAAAGTAATACTTCGGTCAATTGTGGCGTGTCAGAAAAACTCAAAAGCTAAATAGGCTAAGTTTGAATAAATACAAAGATGATGATTGGTCAGGTGTCGCTTCATGTTGCCAACTAGACGCATAACAGCCACGAATGCACGAATAACAGGCATTCGTGCATTCGTGGCTTTTCCTATGAGTCGAGTAGCTTCATTCGTGTATTGGTGGCTTCTTAGTCGTTTTTTACCGAAGTATTGGTAAAGGAATAGCTTAACAAAGCTTGGGACACAGGAAGTCTTGGTTTGGTATTGTTTTTTTCGAAGACCCAAACCAAAGCTTTATAAACAATTGACCATCAGATTTTTATCTTTTACCGCCTAATAACCCGCCTTGATTGCTTCATACATTGAATTAAGCGGAAAATTGCCGTTATAGAAGTTGCTGCGACTCTGAAAGAGACTAGTCCAATAAGGCCCTTTTATCTTGGATATATTTCTTGACATTGAGCCAAAAGGCAATAAAAAGGTAGATGATAATTGGTGACCCAAATGTCGCACACGATAAATAAATAAAATATAAGCGCACTCTAGATGAAGCGACACCCATCTTCTCACCGATGTAAGCTGATACACCAAAGGCAGAACGCTCTAAGAAATTTTGGAACTTAAACATATATTAAATAAGATTTCAATGCAAAAATAACTGTTTTATATCAGAAAAGCCATTTTTGACCCACTCCTTAACTAACGATTAAAAAACAAATAGTCGTATCTTCGTGTTCCAGATTGCACAAATTAGCACAAATACATGACAAAAAAGATAGATCCTTTTTATATTCTACTCGCTATAGCAGCCATTGGTTTGTTTTTTTATCAAAAATCAAACCAACCTGCGGATATTAGCAACCAAGCAGCACCACCCATCGAAGGTGTCATGTTGAGTGGGGAGACTCTTCGTTTGGCCGATTATCAAGGACATTATGTCTTGGTAGATTTTTGGGCGAGTTGGTGTGGCCCATGTCGTCGAGCCAACCCAAAGGTCGTGCGGACATACAAAAAATACAAAGACCAAGGCTTGATTGTCATTAGTGTGTCATTGGATCGCTCCGCAAAAGCGTGGAAAGCAGCGATAGAGCAAGACCACTTGGACTGGCCGACCCACATTCTAGAAGTCCAAGGGCAGCCGATGCCCATTTCGGATAGCTATGGCGTCAAGAGTATTCCAACCAAGTTTTTGGTTGATCCTCAAGGTGTCATAATAGCAACAAATCCATCTTTTCGTAAGATTGACAGGATTTTGTCTCAAAAAATCAACAAAAAGTGACATTTTGTCCTTTTTTTTGGGATGGCAGAGAAATTGTAGCCATATTTCATTGGTTGGCACAGAGCGATGTGTGGCTATGGCCTTTTGGCAAAACGAAACTAACATTCACTAACCCAGCACCAATATGCTTGGAAAAAAATGGAACATGAAGCGCAAGAAAAATAAAAAAGAGAAAACACCTAAGCAGGAGGAAGTTACTCAAGATAAAGAGACTTTGGTTGATGAAGCTACCGAAGAACAGCTCGAAGAAACTCCTTTGTCCAAAGAAGAACAACTAGAAAGTGATTTGGCGGAAGCTCAAAATAAACACTTAAGACTCCTTGCCGAATTTGAAAACTATCGCAATAGAAATGCTAAAATCCAAATGGAAATGGCAGAAAGTTGTGCCGGTAAGACTTTGGTTAAGATTTTACCCGTTTTAGATGACTTTGAGCGGGCAGCCCAATCTGAAGAGTTTAGTGAAGGGGTGACTTTGGTTTATCAAAAACTAAACAAGACTCTAGAGCAATTAGGCGTCAAGCCGATGGAAACCAATGAGCAGCCATTTGACTCGGACAAGCACGAAGCTATCACCGAGATACCGGCCCCCAATGATGATTTGAAAGGTAAAATTGTCGACACAATTGAGAAAGGATATACCGTTAACGACAAAATTTTACGATTTGCCAAAGTGGTAGTCGGGAAGTAATAGGCTAAAAGCTTTTTACAAAAAAAATAAAAATGACAAAAAGGGACTATTACGAAATATTAGGAGTAGACAAGAACGCAGAGCAAGCTGTCATCAAAAAGGCCTACCGAAAGATGGCGATGCAGTTTCATCCAGACCGCAATCCGGATAATCCAGAAGCCGAAGCTAAGTTTAAGGAAGCAGCCGAAGCCTATGATATCCTGTCAGATCCGGACAAACGGGCACGTTATGATCGCTTTGGTCATGCAGGTGTAGGAGGCAATACGGGTGGACATGGTGCGGGTGGAGGCTTTACGATGGAAGATATTTTTGAGCAATTTGGAGATGTCTTTGGTGGTGGTGGCGGTGGATTTGAGAGCTTCTTTGGCGGCGGTGGCCGTGCCAACCCAAGAAGTGCTGTCAAGAGAGGTAGTAACTTGCACATCAAAGTATCCCTTTCATTGGAAGAAATCGCCAAAGGAATCACCAAAAAAATAAAAGTTAAGAAAGAGATTACCTGTAAATCGTGTAGTGGCTCTGGTGCCAAGGATGCAGGGTCTATTTCGACATGTAGCACTTGTCGGGGCTCCGGTTATGTCAAGCAAATACGCTCTACCTTCTTAGGGCAAATGCAAACAACCGCCCGCTGCCCATCATGTAATGGCTCCGGCAAAACGATTACCGCAAAGTGTGGCTCCTGTCATGGTAACGGGACGCAAAAGGATTTTGAAATTATTTCTATTGATATTCCGGCGGGTGTAAGTGATGAGATGCAACTGTCTATGCGTGGCAAAGGTAATGCAGGCCCTAACAATGGACAGCCGGGAGATTTGCTCATTACCATCAAAGAAAAACCGCATGATTTCTTTCGTAGAGAAGGCAATCATGTGATTTATGATTTGCACCTTAATTTTGCAGATGTAGCATTAGGGACGAGTGTAGAAGTCCCGACCCTTACGGGAAAAGCAAAGATAAAAATTGAACCCGGTACGCCGGCAGGTAAGATTCTTCGCTTACGCGGAAAAGGCTTTCCTTCGGTACAACGATATGAAACCGGGGATGAATTGGTGGTTGTCAATATATGGTCTCCGGAAAAATTAACGAGAGAAGAGAAGGACTTGTTGAAAAAAATGCAAAATATGCCTAACTTCAGCCCTCCGAAGGATTCAAAGGTAAAATCCGGAAATGGATTCTTTGATAAGCTTGAAAACCTTTTTAGATAACCGTTAGGCAATGCGCTTTTGTGTTGCTAACTCACTGAATATCAACACAATGAAGCGATTTTTTCTCTTTTTCCTATTGTCCTTCCTGACTATTGGATACGTCCAAGGGCAAGGAGCGGTATATACACTCAAAGGTGGCCCGATTCTAGGGTTGCAAAAATGGGATAATACACTTGGCAATAGAAATCCACTGTTTAGTTATCACATTATCGCAGCGATTGAAGAATTGTCGGAAAATCCCCGTTTTACTATTTTTGCGCAAGCAGGATATCACACAAGGGGCACTTCAATGCGAACGTCCTTTTATCGTACAAATGGGTCAAGATTTGATCGGTCGCTGGCCATTAAATTTAATAATATAGCCTTGTCTGTAGGTGCCAAAAAACGACTCGTACCTTGGGGCAATATGACGCCTTACTACATGCTTGGGATTCGGGGAGAGTATACCGTAAAGACCAATTTGGATCAGTTTCAAGAGTTTAATAAGTGCTATCCAATCTACCCTTTGGATGAAGATCAGTTTATTAAGAAATTTAATTACGGGGCAATTTTTGGTGGCGGCTTTGAATTTCCGTTTTCGGATTTGATTGGTGGAATTGTTGAGTTTACGGTAAATCCAGATTTCTCTCGCCAATATGAGCAACCGGCTTTTTTGAGTGGAAGCGGTTCGGGTAACTGTGGCTACACCACTCAGCCCGTTAATGTCCCGGAGCGCAAAATTGTCAACTTAACCTTTGAAGTGTCGCTTGGTATTCGTTTTTTACGGAAAGTAGAATATGTCGACTAACGAGAATGTCATTAGTGGTGTCAAAAGAATCATCGGGCAGCATGAAGGAATTCGGGGCCCCTTGGTGGTGATTGTTGGTGGTATGCATGGCAACGAGTTAGCAGGAGTCAAGGCCTTAGAGCTTCTGTTTGAGATGTTAGAAAAAGAACCATTGACAAACCCATCTTTTAAGATGAAGGGGCGCATAGTTGGACTATATGGTAATATGGCCGCTATTCAAGCAAAAAAAAGGTTTATTGATGTAGACCTAAATCGCCAGTGGTACACCAAAAATGTCGCTCGTATACGTCAAGCCCCGGGCGATGCACTTAACTCTGAAGACCGAGAAGTACTTGGTATTTATAAAACCATTCATGCCGAAATCACGGCCTATAGACCCACCAAAATTATTTTTTTGGATCTGCACACGACTTCGGCAGAAGATGGGATTTTTTCTATTCCGACAGGGACGGATGAAAGTTATGACTTGGCCAAAGGCTTATTTGCACCGGTTATTTATAACCTGACGGATACTTTACATGGAACTTTTATGCAGTTTTTTGATGTAGAGAATATGGGCATTCCGACTGTTTCGGTGACTTTCGAATCCGGACAACATGACGACCCGCTTTCCGTCAATCGAAGTATCGCTGCAATAGTCAATTGCTTACGATTTGAAGGGTTGGTAAAACCGGAAGATGTAGAGAGTCGACACGATCAAATTTTGAGATCTTACACGAAGCATTTGCCTAAGGTGGTAAAAATGGCCTATAAACATCGGTTTGAGCCACAAGAAGAATTTACAATGCATCCGGGCTTCCGCAATTTTTCCCCGATTCAAAAGGGAGACTATTTGGCGGATGATATTCATGGAAAAGTGCTTTCCCCTTTGAATGGGTATATTTTGATGCCACTTTATCAAAAGCAAGGCAATGAAGGCTTCTTTATCGTGACTGAGTAGACGGGGAGCACTACAAATCGACTTGCTCGTTGGTTAGGTATTCATCAATTTCTTTTTTTATCTGCTTTTCTGTGCCAATAATATCTAGCATCAGTATTCTCATGAATTCTTTTTTATCTTTACTTTTATCATTAATGTTTAAAAACATAAAATCTGTCAGTTTTTCAGTTTTTGTGTTCAAAATATTTTTTCCTTCTTCGATACTTGTCAAAGAAGATAGCTTGTCATAGTCTATTAATTCAATCCTTGAATTAGAAATTGCCTTCCAGGAGTTCATCCTTATGCTAGGGATATAAATTCCGTTTGCTTTAATCGTAATATCAAGTAAGGACAACTTAGTGTTTGACAAATATAAATCAAGTGTATCAACTAATGTTTTTTGAAGAGACATATTGTTAACAATACTTTCATTGGTTTCGGTAAATTCTTTTTTTATGGATGAAAATATTTGATTAATGTATTTTTTATCCCTTCGATCTTGATTCCAATTGTTGATGAATAAAGCGATTAAAATCCCAAAGATAATCGGAATAATCTCTCGTACGAACTGCTTGCTATTTTTCATGGTAAGTGTATTATTGGCTCTACCTTGGCTAGGTATCCAGAGCTATGCCACCACGAATTTAGCAAATTATCTAGAGTGTGATACGATATGATACGGAAATATACGATAATGATACGATACATCTTGTAAATGGGACTGATGTCGGAAGGCCAACTTCTGTCGCTTTTGTAACAATAGTTGGAGATTTAGAACTAAAAAGTCTAAAAAATACTTGGTTTTCTTCGAAGGATTTAAGGTTTGTCCTGTATTAACAGCAATAAGTCAAAAAAAAATAGTTTATTTAGCGTAAGCTAATGAAATTTAAAAATAGATTACAATTTAGGTCTTTATCAAAAATGCGTTTGACCATAGGGTTGGTTGTGGGTTTATTGTATGCTTTTTCTTTTTATTCATTCTCTTATATCCTACGAGAAACCTTTCGGTTATTGTCATTATTATCAGGAAATGTGGGTGATTTGCTGATTTTGAGTGATGAAGAAGTCTTCTTTTACAATTTATTTTATGCTTTTGTTGCAGTGATATTGGGTCAATCTGTTTGTTTTGATTTTTGGTATAGTCGCCCGCAGCGCTTGTTTGGGGAGCGAAACAAAAGTAGCAGTAGGGTTTTGAATGGGCCCCGTGTATTGAATTGGTATTTTTTAAGTTGGTTTTCAAAATTGTCTTTAGCTTTTGCCATTGTTTTTGCCATGTTAGGCGGGTATGGATATTTTAGTTTTTATCCGGATATGGTTTACTTTTTTGTATTGATAGTCGCAGTATTATGGATGCAGACATGGCCTTCTATTCATACAGCGTTTGGGTTTTCTATGAAGTGGGTTTTTCTTTCGGGAATAATTATTTCTGGGCTGTCTTTTGGGATGTCGCGTATTAATTTGATTGATTATCATGCCATCAATGAAAGCGTCTTAAAAGACAATGTGTTGTATACGTATGGAGTCAACTTACCGGAAGCTTCGGCCGACAACAAACTAGAGCATCAATCCCAAGTGAAAGATATTTATGTTGTCCATGCAAACGGAGATTCGTTGCCTAGGATAATAACGGACAACAGGGAGGTAGGAATGGATGTGTTTGTGCGTTTTTTGAATAATGCGAAGGGGGCTAATAGCCATCCATATTTTCCAGTTTTTCGTGTTTTTGTAGACGAAGATACGGAGATGAAATATATGAATCTTTTTGAGCAATATTTTGCATTTGCGGATATCCATCGTATTGCTTATGTTGTGAATCCCAATAATTTAGAAAGGCGAACCAATGAGTTTTATGTGCGGTTTTGTCAACCGGCTATGCTTATGCCAAGTTTTGTTAACTCTTTTGACTTTCCGCCACCGCCCCCAATAAGTGAACTCTGGTCAGGAGATAGTCTGATTATTACAGCATATTTTGCAGATTTAGCCGCAAGGCCACAGATTAATATTAAAATAGATGTAGGTGGTAATGTGTTGATTGATAATGTTTTAGTAGACCGGATGGCTGTTAAGTCTATTCTCAAAAAGAAGTGTTCGGAGCAGGATGGTATTGTTATGAAATTGTATTACCCTAACCACGGGCACTTTGGAGATTATATCCGAAATCTTGCGATAATAAATGATGTCTATTTTGAAACTATGGATACTTATAGCCTTGCGAAAACAGGAGAGTTGTTTCATGATTGTGGAGTGGATGAGAAGCTAAAAATAATGGCTATACATCCCATTACCATCATTGTGGTGTCTCCGGAGATGATTCCGTTTTTGGGCGAGTAGAAGCTAATCGTAATTTTTTAAACGATTCATTTTTAACGAAAGTTAGTAGGTTGCTCAAAGAGAGAGACAATCTCTTTGAACTCACTCAAAATCATGGCTGTAGCTCCCCAGACGATTTTTTCCGCAAGGTCAAAGTAGGGTACATCTTTTAGGTGATGATTCCTGACGGTTATGTCCTTTTGTTTTAGGCGCGTTTCATCGAGCAAGTGGCTGATTGGAATTTCTAAAATTTCTTTGACTTCGGAGAGTTGAGGACGGAAGGTGGGTGTCGCTTTCGCAAAACCAATAAAAGGATGGATCAAAAAATGGCTAGCACCTACATAAACGGTGGACATTGGAGCCAATACCTGAATGTCACGGGTATCTACCCCGATTTCTTCATAGGTTTCTCGGATGGCTGTGTTAGTAATGACTTCGTTGGGTTCTTTTTTGCCGCCAGGTAGGCTGATTTGGTGCTGGTGTGGGTCATTTGGGTGCCCTTGTCGCTGGATAAGGACAAAATGGGGGGTGTCTCCCTTTGGGTAGAGCAAAATCATTACACCGGCTATTTTGGGTGGGTCAGTATGTCCAAAATCAAATTTTCGTCCAAACCGAGCCATTTTCTTGTGTGCTTCTATTCCCGGAAGGGAAGATATTAGAGCTTGCTCAAGAGCTGGTATGAATTGAGAAAATTTCAAAATGCTAATGGCGGCGCATTCGTTTTTTCATCTTCTTAGGGAATAGGCCACTTTTAGACTTAGAGCGTTTGTATTCCCCTCTTCGGTTTGTTTTTGGCCGTAGGTTTTCTGTTGAAGGGCAACCACTTTTTCGGTGACAGCTAGACAATACGAATAAAGTCGGTAGCAAAAAGAAGGGCAATAATTTAAGATACTTCTTCATGGTAAACGATTGAAAGGAAAAAAGAAAGTGGCTTACTTACAAGGTCTTTTTGATGTAGTCTTCTAGGGCCATTGTCATGGAGCGAAACTTAGCGTTAGGTGCGCTGATATTGACAAAAAGGCCTTTTCCTTCGGCCGCAGCTTTGGTTTTTTCACCAAAAACAGCAATCCGTGTGGCTTTTTGCTCAAATTCAGGGAAGTTCTCGTACAAAGATTCCAACTCCAAAGGACTGTAAAAGACCAAGACATCATAAAAGATATCTCTCAAGTCGGACAAGTCACTAGTCACGGAGCGATACATCATTGTTTCGGTCAGCTCGACATCCAACTCATCAAAGTAGTTAGATACCGTTTTGCTGGTGATATTTGACTTGGGGAATAAGAACTGCTCATCTTTGTGTCTGATGATATATTTCTCCACATCTCTGATGCTGCGCTCTCCGGCAAATACTTTTCTCTTGCGAAACTTGATATAGTTCTTGAGATAATTAGCAACCGCTTCAGATGAACAAAAATACTTCCATTCCGGATCAATTTTTAGACGCATTTCTTTGACTAATCGAAAGAAATTTTCGATGGCCTTGCGGCTCAAAAATACAATGGCTGAAAACTGGTCAATATATATGCGTTGATCTCTAAATTCACTAGCACTTAAACCTTCAACATGAATAAACGGGCGATAATCAATTTTTAGATTGTACGTTTTTTCTAAGTCAAGGTATGGATTGCCCTTTGCAGGAACTGGCTGAGAGATGAGAATTGTCTTAACGGGTGTATATGCTTCTGTAATCGAAGTTTTAGATTTCTTCGTGGTCATGTAATCTTATTTTGTGGTCGATTTTGTATTTATTCTGCAAAAAACAAACCAAAACCACCCGATTGTTCAAAGTGTGTCAGCCCTTTTGCGAAAGAATAAATCGTATCAATACTAACGCGGGGGCGATTTCAAGGGTGCAAAGATACATAAAAAAATTGAATTTGTTACGTATTATTTGCTGTGAAGCACTGGCTGTACCAATTAAATAGCGGTACAAATAAAAAGTTACGACCAATGCGCCAGTAGCATAGATCAAAGGCTGTCGTATCGGCTCAGGACCATAGGCTAATAGCCAGTTTATCGGAAAGATAATCAATCCAAGTGTACTGTTAAACACACCAATCAAGAAGCCATATTTGGCCGTATCCTTGCTAATTGGAAAAACCCAACCTAAAAAGCGCACGATTATTTGTTTGGTGAGTACTAATAGAGTGATAATGCCGATTATTAGGAATAACCCACGAGTCTCGCCTTTGGGCAGCCACCCAAAGTTTTTGGCAACCAAAAACACCAATAGCCCCATATTTAGAAAGTAAAAGATGTATAATCCTACACCTACAGGAAACAAAATGCTCCCATAATTTCGATACAGGATGTTAAATGGACCGCCACCCGTCAAAGCTCGATAAAAAGCAGAAATAGTGGCTCGTCCAAAAGACATGATTATCGCCAGCATAAACAGCAGAAAAATAATCACCCAAAATGTCCCACCACCCATCTTCCAGCCATCTTTCAATAGCTCGGGGTTGTTGAATACCACTTCGTGCTCATTCCTTTTGATGGCTCCTTCTCGGTTGATTTCAAAAGGGTTTTTGGGAGACAGGGCTTGTGCCGAATCAACCACTGTGGGTTGGTCAGCATGGTTGCCTTGCATCTCAAATGGATTGGCTTGCGCAAAAAGAGACCCAAGGCTACTCACCCAAATCAAAATAAAAACCACAATGTGCCGAAGCCATTTATTCATGATGCAAAATTAGGTAAATTTCTAATGTGTTACGGATTTATTTTGAATTTGGTTTAAACCTGTATTCGATTAAGTATTTGAGATTCAGAATCCAAAGAAAATTGTCAACTCTTAGGGAAATTTTACTTTGTTTTCTGAATCCAAAGGTTTGGTCAAACTCAGGTTTTAACTATAATTAATGGCTCGTGGCACGTTATGTCTTGGATTGGCACGAGATCAGAAGCTTCACATAGAGCGGTCGCTATGGGCAACACAAGCTTCTTGTCAATGGCCATATAGCAGGTGGGGAATTTTGCAGAAATACTATTTGGAAGTCTCGTAGGAGTGACACCCCAGTAAGGGCTTGTGTCACCAATGGGAGTGACTCAACTGGACTACAATACCCTATCCGATATATCAAATCGGCTGCCTTCTAACTTTAAGACACCACGGGGGCATACTGCCGAGCAGACCCCACAGCCCACACAGGAAGCACGAACGATGTTTTCTCCCTTTTGGGCGTAAGCCCGCACATCAATACCCATCTCACAATACGTTGAGCAATTGCCGCAAGAAATGCACTGACTGCCATTTGTTGTAATTCTAAACCTAGAGAATAGTTTTTGTTGGATACCCATGATAGCGGCCATTGGACACCCAAATCGACACCACACTCGACTTCCCAAAAGGGGATAAAAACCAACGCCGATGATACCTGAGAATATCGACCCAATAAAAAAACCATACCATTGTCTCAATAGCCCATTGTCGATAAAAAGAATATTTTTGCGCTGTCCAAAATGAGCGAGTAAGACCAAGGTAAGAATGGCTCCAATAGCGATGAGTGCCTTGTTTTTATCTGTTCGCTGGATACCTTTGAATAGGTTGGAGCCAATGAATATCCCGGCAAGTAAAAGTGCTGTAATGATAATCCCGGTTAGTAGGTTTCGTGTCAGCAAAATACCAACAGGATGGTCATACACAAAACTATACAAAACACCAATGGTCATTAGGATTGAAAATATTAAAACAGAATGAATCATCCATCGTTCTAACTTCCACGCTCTCAAGGAGTTATCGCTTAAGTGTCGAAAAGAGTCTCCGGCTGTTTCCGCTAAGCCGCCACATCCACAGACCCATGAGCAGAACCACCGTTTTCCAAACCAATAAGTCAAAAAAGGAGAGATTACAAATATCATCAGCAACCCCCAAAAGAGCATAAATAATCCGATATTTCCACTACTCAAATAGCCATTGATGCTGTAGCTGTCAAAAAAATAATAATTCAACGGCCACATATTCTTAAAATCGTAGTAAGGTTTGTTGAGCTTTTGCAAAAATTCCGGAAGGAGAAAAGCAAATCCCAACTGAAAAAACATCACCGATAAAGTGCGTAAAATCTGATACCGATTGTGTCGATATTTACGAATAAATTTAATGCCAAAAGCCAAAATGGCAATCGTGTACAAAGTGCCGTACAAAAACCATTGACTCGCCGGTTTGCCCTTTAAGGCGTAGCTAAGGGGGTCAAAAAGATGAATAATACCCGTGTTGGGTGCACCGTCCACACCTTGCCCTAGTATGCTTGGAAAAAAATACAATAAAACATAAAAAGTAGTCAGCAAGACGGCAACAATCCAAGCCCCTATTTTTCGGTTGCTAATAGACCGAAACCACACTCCATTATTATTGACTGAAAAAGTATTCATGACTTAGATTTTAGAAAAGCAAGGACGGATGACAACCCGCGTTTGCTTTTAGGAGTGATTTTTAGGCCAGATTGTTGATTAAAGGCATCTAGGACTGCCGATTCGTAGGTTTCAAAAAATTCCGGATCAAAGTTGGCAAGTATCAAATTAGCCATGACTTCGGTTATTGGTGTTTGGCTTTGAATCCATTTTTCGCAGACTGGATGGCGATATCTGATGCCCATTAGGTTGATACCGGTGACGGCCAAGCTTTCTTCGTGGTAGTTGATGCGAATACTTTTGTCACCTTCCGGATGCTCCCAATAGAACGACTTAGTGCCTTTCGGCAAAATATTGGGAATATGACCATAGACTTGATACTCGATGTCCAAGAATTTGGCAGAATTAAACCACAATTGGGGGTTGTAAGCTGTTTTTGGGCCGATGATGTTTTGGGCAACCACTTGTCCCATCATGCGTCCGGTATACCAAACGGCTTCGATGGGTCGGCGCCCTTGTTGAGGTTGGATTAATTCAGCACAGTCTCCAATGGCATAGACATCCGGGATGTTGGTTTCCAGATATTGGTTGACCTTGATGCCACGACCGATGTCTAGGCTTGTATTTTTTAAGAAGAGGACGTTGGGGCTGACACCGGTGGTTAGTCCCACAAAGCCGCAGTCAATTTTTTCTCCGGTATGGGTGATCACGGCTACCGCTTTGCCGGTTTCATCGTCCAAAATTTCTTTAAGTTCGGTACGAAGTCGCAAGTCGATACCATGATGCCTGATTTGACGATTAATCATGGCCGACTCTTCCGGAGGAAAGACAGTATTCCAAAAGCTATCTTCTCTCACCAAGAAAGTAACCGCGATCTGTCGAGAAAGGAACATTTCGGCCATTTCTAAGCCGATAAGCCCACCACCAACGACAACAGCACGTTTTAAGCCTGGAGAATAGTGCTCCATAGCTTCCAAATCCTGCTTGTGGTATAGTCCGTTTACGGCTTTAAGGTTTTGTCCCGGCCACCCAAATTTGTTGGGTTTAGACCCTACGGCTAGAATAAGCTTATCATAGGAAAATTGTGCTCCATTTTCCGCAAGGAGTACTTTATGGCTAAAATCAATGGTTTTGATAGTGGCTTGCGCCAAAATGATATCATTTTTTGCCCAAAAATCATCTTCATAGGGTTGGATATCCGCAAAACGCATGTGGCCCATGTACACATACATGAGTGCGGTCCTTGAGAAAAAGAAGGGGGACTCCGAAGAAATGATAGTTATAGGTTGGTTGCTCTTCTTGCGAATGTGGCGAGCAGCGGTCACCCCGCTAATTCCATTGCCTAAGATGATTATTGGTGCCATGATTGGTTGATTTGGTAACACATAGGTACGAAGAAAATAAGTTATTGCCTAAAAAATTAAGACGGTTATGTAGGGTTGCGGACGAAAAATGGGGAATCATGGCTCGCTTAACAGCATTATATTTGTCGGATAGTAGCACTAAAACAATATTTTTATTTTGTTTTTAAAAAAAAGAGAAGTTATAAGATGTAGACCAAAGATTTTTAATATCTTTGGTTTTACAACTTTTGTTAATTTAAAAACTGCGGAATGAAAAAAATCTTTACATTTTTACTCTTTATAGGAGTAATGAACCTTGCTGTAGGTCAGACCTTTCAGGATAGCCATCAGCGACCAGCAACATCTTCTTTGGGTGTCTTAGATATCTCTGGAGGTATTGAAAGTAGTGGCCTCTATACTAGTGGCTCTACAGTAGATCTGAATTTTATACTGACTATTGAGTCTCCAGACTTAGAGTATGCAGACTCGATTACGATGACTTTTCCGGAAGGAATGACTCCAACAGGAGGTACTGACCCAATGCCGGGTGCCGGTAGTGGTGATTTGGAAGCACTTAACCCTATTGATGGTCAAGTAATCTCTTGGGGAGATAATGACAATAGTTGGGGAGGTAACGGTCCGGGTGTTTTTGAGTTCTTCGTGACTGTAGATATTGATGCATCAGTGTCCGGTGATCAAGAGATTGCCTTTCATGTGTCCGGTGATGAGTATGCAGGAAGTGTACATGAATTTTCGGGTACTGTAATTGTAAAAGAAGCAACAGCGCCTGATTTAATTACGACAATTACAACACCTTTTATCTCTGAGTACTATAAACTTCCTCTTTCTCAAGCTACAATGGAACCTACATCTTCTGTTAAAAATGTGGGTCTTGTCTTGGAAGAGAATGTCCAGCTAGAGTTATTGGTTACAGGTGGATTCGCTTACACAGAAGACTTGCCTAATCCTTTGGCTCCAGGAGCTACATCATTAGATACTTTTCCTGTATTTACAGCAACAGCTGTAGGAATGCACCACTTTAAATTTACGGCTGATTTTGAGGATGATATCAACTATGATGACAATATCGCTGAAGACAGTGTTGACGTAACATTGAGCGAAATGGCCAGAGACAATGGCGAAGTTGATAGCTATATTGGTGTTGGTACTCCAAACACGGAGCTAGGAAATATATTTACAATAACAGTTCAAGACACTGTTACTAGCCTTAAATTTGCATTGAACCCTGAGGGTGATAATGCGGGTGATGTGGTTTCAGCTAAAGTTCGTGCTTTTACGGGTGGGGCTCCTGGAGACGTATTGGGATCTTCTGTAGAAGTGACTGTGGTAGAAGGAACAGACATTTATGAGGTTACTTTTATTCCTGCGGTAGTTTTGGCACCAGGTGAGTATTACATAGGACTTGTCGAAGGTGCTAATAATGTTCAGTTGGCTTATACGACAACATCTCCTTATGTTTCAGGTACTGCTTGGGCTTATTTTAGTGATACTTGGAATAACTTGGGTGAACTAGGATTTGAGCATACTTATTATCTTAGACCTATGTTTAATGATGTGATTCCGGTTAATAATGACATTCAATTGACATCTGTTTCACCTAATGGAATTGTTGCTATTGGTGATGTAAATATTTCAGGTACAGTTAAAAACTTAAGCACAACGGCACCATTGACATCTTTTGATGTCGTTTATGCAGCTGATGGAACAACTAGCGCTGTCTATAGTGTCACGGGTATTTCTGTCCCAATGGGTGGTGATTATGACTTTACTCATAACGTACCTTATGCTTTGGCTGCTGGATCTCATACTGTTGAAGTTACCGTATCGAACCCAAATGGGGAGACGGATGAAAATCCTGATGATAATAGCAAATCTACTGAATTGATGTCTATCAACGAGGTGTTCCCTAAAGCAGTTGTAGGTGAAGAAGCTACAGGAACATGGTGTGGATGGTGCGTACGTGGACATGTCGGTCTAAAAGACATGGCTCATAATCACGATGATGGTTCTTGGATTGGTATTGCTGTACATAACGGCGATCCAATGGCAAACACAGAGTATGATGGTGCCATTGGCAGCTTTATCAGCGGTTACCCAAGTGGTGTGATTAATAGAATGAATGGAGAGGTTGATCCTGGAGAATTTGAATCTGCTTACCAAACAGAAATTGCTAAAGTACCTTTGGCTAAAGTTGAAATTCCAGAAACACCATTGATGAACCCTGCTACGCGGGAAGTGTCAGTTGATGTTTCCACTATTTTTGCACTGGATATGACTAATGCCAATGCTAAATTGTCTATGATTGTTCTTGAAGATAGTATCACAGGTACTGCTTCGGGTTATGCTCAGGCTAACTACTACTCGTCTAACTCAATTGCGATTGTTGACTGGGAAGGTATTGATTGGAGTACTTTGGGTAACCCAATTCCTGCTGACCAAATGGTTTATGATCACGTAGGTCGTTATATCGTTGGTGGTTTTGCAGGTGTAGCTGGTAGTGTACCTGCTTCTGTTACTTATAACGAAGCTAGTAATTATACCTTTTCTACAACCATTCCTGAAGGCTATAATGCGAACCACATTAGCTTTGTTGTATTGCTTCTAGATAGTGAGTCTGGAGAGGTGATTAATGCCGTACAAAAGCATATGGATATTGCTGTTGGTAATGTTACTATCGGTGATGCTACTTCTGTACAATTATCTCCAAATCCAACTAATGGATTGTTGACGATTGATGGTGAAGCTGGCTCTACTATTACTGTTTATGACGCACTTGGACGTTTGGTCCTTTCTGACAAAATGTCAACTGCCAAGCATATTCTGGACCTAAGTTCTTTCGAGAATGGAAGCTACTGGGTTGAAGTGTTTAATAACAACACAATTGTTTCTAAGAAAGTAGTTCTTACGAAGTAAGCTTTCGCAAAACAATTTACAATGGAAGAGCCATTCTGCTAGCAGAATGGCTCTTTTTTTATGCTTAGACTATTGGAAAGTTTCTTACAATAATGCTTCGGTCAATTATGGCGTATCAAAAAACTCAAAAGCTCAATGAACGTGATGGTTTCTTAATTTAATGCAAGTTAGCTCAAAAGGCTAAGTTTGAATAAATAAAAAGATGATGATTGGTCAGGTATCGCTTCATGTTGCCAAACTAGATGCATAAGATCCACGCATAACATGCATTCGTGCATTCGTGGTTTTTTCTATGTGTAGGGTAGCTTCATTCGTGTATTTGTGGCTTCGTTGTAGTTTTTTTACGGAAGTATTGTTACAAAATAGAATCTTCAATAAATTTGTGCTTTTTGGGGTGGTCTGTATTGAAATGCAACCCACGGCTCTCCATCCGCATCGAAGCGGATTTGGTGGTCAAATAGGCTACTGTAATCAGATTTCTCAATTCACATAATTGTGGTGAAAGAGATGTCTCATTATAGAGCTTTTCGGTCTCTTCGTATAGTAGGTGGATTCTGTCCAAGGCTCTTTTGAGCCGGACATCAGTCCGTACAATTCCTACATAGGCGCTCATTGTCTCTTTGAGTTCTTTGAGACTTTGGGTGATGAGTACCAATTCTTTGGGGTCGGTAGTACCTTCTGCGTTCCAGTCGGGAATATTTTTTTGAAAATTATATTTGTCAACAATTTTGGATGCATGCTTGAATGCTCGGTTGGCAAAAACCATGGCTTCGAGTAGCGAATTTGAAGCCAGACGATTGGCACCATGTAGTCCGGTACAAGTTGTTTCTCCAACCGCATAGAGGCGGTTGATTGAAGTTTGAGCAAATTCATCTGTTTGGACACCACCACACATATAGTGGCAGGCAGGCACAACAGGAATGTAGTCCTTGGCTGCATCTACTCCAATTGATAAGCATTTTTCGTAAATGGTTGGAAAGTGGGCCTTGAATTTGTCCATATCCAAATGCGTACAATCGAGATAGACGAATTCATCTCCCCGTTTTTTCATTTCGTTATCGATAGCTCGTGCCACGATGTCTCTAGGAGCTAGGGATTTGCGCCGGTCATAACGATGCATAAACTTTTTGCCGTCTTGCGTACGCAAGATTGCACCAAATCCTCGTACCGCTTCAGACACCAAGAAAGAAGGGTTTTCTCCTGCAGGATTGTAGAGTGCTGTCGGATGAAATTGGACAAACTCCATGTTTGCCACACGGCCATTGGCACGATAAACCATTGCCATGCCATCACCGGTAGCTACTACGGGGTTGGTCGTATTTCGGTATATTTGCCCGGCTCCGCCAGTGGCAAGTATGGTTACTTTGGCAAGTATGGTCTTTGTTTTTTTAGTCTTCTTGTCAAGAGCGTAGATACCATAACAATCAATACCTGGTGTCACGCGATTGACATAGTGTCCAAGATGGTGTTGGGTGATGATTTCTAAGGCATAATAGTGTTCTTTTACCTTGATATTGCGTAGTGACTTGGCTTCCGCCAAAAGTGCCCGCTGGATTTCCCATCCCGTCAAGTCTTTGTAGTGCAATATACGGTTAACACCGTGCCCCCCTTCACGACCAAGATCATATTTTTTGTCTTTATTTCTGTCAAATCGTGCCCCCCACTTGATGAGTTCTTTGACTCTCTTGGGGCCTTCTGTGATGACAATTTTTACGATGTCTTTATCGCAAAGACCGTCACCGGCATCTAGGGTGTCGGCAATGTGTTTTTCGTAGTTGTCAACGGCTTTGTTCCACACGGCAGCGACTCCGCCTTGGGCATATTTGGTGTTGCTTTCGCCTTTGACGGTTTTGGTCAGCACTAATACTTTTTTGTTGGGGTGTTTTTGGGCCATCTTTATGGCAAAGG
This sequence comes from Lepetodrilus ovalis, assembly GCA_032361185.1. Lineage (NCBI taxonomy): Eukaryota > Metazoa > Mollusca > Gastropoda > Lepetellida > Lepetodrilidae > Lepetodrilus > Lepetodrilus ovalis. Next base: position 31,971 of record JAUTBQ010011128.1, read on the forward strand.
TGAGACCGGCGACACCGGCACCAAGCACTAGGAAATCAGTCTTAATCATCTAAGTAGCATTATGTTGAATGACAAATATCGTATTTTTTGAGTTAAGAAAAGGTGAAAATAAAAAATGCCCCAACATTCTTTGAAGTCTATTCGTTTTTTTATATGTTTGCACACTGTTGTTGTAACTACCAAACCGCATTTATGTACCGCTTTTTTTTCGTTCTCTCCCTGGCCCTTTTTGTAGGGCATTTTTCCTTTGCAGAAATTATCCAAATTGATGGAACACTCCATAGTGTAGGTTCTACCAAAGAGATTTATTTATATCCCGACAAATCCTTTGGTGAATTTGACAAAAAGATTATTCCTTTATACCAAAAGGGGATGTTTATGGTGGAAGTCGATATCTCTTATCCACAGATGGCCGTTCTCGGGATTAATGGCACCTACCTGAAGTTGTATCTGTCTCCTGGGCACAATATTACTCTAGATGCGGATGCTATGATTTTTCCGTCAGGAGTTAATTTTAGTGGTGCAGGTGGTGCCGACAATTATTTGCTACAAGCATTTTATGATATTGAACCACCCAAACGAGAATTTGATAAGCAGTATTATCGAATTTTGGGACATCAGTTTCCATATAGTACAGAGATTGAAGGCTATATGGGGCTGTATCACCCTGATGATTTTCGTAAGCAATTAGAATTGAAGCAATCAAAAATGAAAGCCTTATTTTCTAATTCACAATTTGCGCAAGCAAGCCCGGATTTTCAGCGTTTTTTGCATAGTGAAATTGATGGATACCTGAGCTATGGCTTGATTTCTTATGCCTTGCTCTATGCCAAAAGAGAAAAAATAGAACAAAATTATTTTCATTTAGAAGATTTACAATCAGGAGATGTAAATAGTGATAACTATCGCAATTACTTGATACTAAGCAACTTGTACAAGGCGTCACTCTCTGAAGGTAATCGGCCACGTGCCCAGACTTGTTATCGGCTTGCCCAAACACTAGAACAAGGAAGGGCGCAGGAATATCTCCTTTCGGAAATCATTGTGGATGGAGTTCGCAAAGGGGATGAAGAGACACTTATGTTATTTGAAGAATATCTCATCGAATATCCGGAGAGTCCATTTTTGACAAAAATCGACAAGGTGATTTATAAAGATGTGGCCTTGTTTTATGGTGCTGCCGCACCGGATTTTCTACTAAAGACCATCGATGGAGGGCATATTAGCTTAAGCCAATTTGTGGGCAAAAAAGTAGTATACATTGATTTTTGGGCGTCGTGGTGTAAGCCTTGCCTAGAAAAGCTTGACCGGTTGGAAGCCGCCAAAATTACTTATCAGAATAACGACGTAGTGTTTATCACTATTTCGATAGATGCTTACGAAACAACCTGGAAGGGTAGCATCAAGCGCAAAGGATATAGCGGCGTACACTTATATGCCGGCAAATCAAGCCAGGTCGTCAAAGATTTTAAGGTAAAAGGCGTTCCATCAGAGTACATTGTCAAAAAAGATGGTAGTTTTGCCCCGACACCGGATGATAGTGATCCAAAGACATTGCTCCTGTTGCTAGACCGTTTGAGCAAGGAGTAGCACATTTTTCTTTCTTTTTAACCTGCTTAAGCTAGAATATACCTATTTTTGTGTGCTTTTTCGGCGCAAGTCTATTTTTGCCGCAAGGCGATACAAAAACTAATCTTTTAGTAGGCCAGATAATTTGGTCTACTTTTAAATTGCATAATAACCAAACATGAAAAAATTGACACTCCAATTGGCTGTTTTATTAGCCGGCACTATCTTTTTTATGGCCGCCTGTACTAACCCCAAAGCTGCAGATGCACCTGCTACAACGACCACGGTACCATCGGCAGCGCCTTCCGGAAAAACGAATATTGCTTATATCAATACTGATACGTTGTTGTCTAATTACACCTATTTTGTGACAGCTAGCAAAGCGCTAGCCGATAAGGAGCAAAAAGCCAATGCTAGCCTTGAAGCAAAAGGACGTAAACTACAACAGCAATATCTGGCTGTCCAACAGAAAGTCCAAAAAGGAGAACTAACTGCCAATCAAATCGCTAAAGAAGAGCAACGTTTTGGCAAAAAGCAACAAACTCTTGGGGCAGAACAGCAGCGGGTGGCCCAAGAAATTATGCAGGAAACACAAGAAGTCCAAGATACTTTGTATGCTAATCTTAGGCGTGTATTACGCGACTATGCCGATAAGCATGGGTATGAGTATGTGCTGAGCTATGCCGAAGTAGGTAGCCCGGTATTGATTGCTCCAAAAGGTGCAGACATCACGGCAGCCATACTTAAAGTCCTTAATGCTGGGGAATAATGCATCCAATTTTTGACAAAATAAATGAACTAGGAAGGGACCGTGTGCCCTTCCTTTTTATTTTGGATTATGCCCTAAAACGCCCTTTGGTCTTTCCTTTGGCGCATATCAATGCGGATGACTTGGCATTTACTATGGGGGGGTGGAGCAATGAACCGTTGAGTGTACCTGCAATCGGTGATTTGCAATTTGAGTTCACAGCTCCCAATCGCCCAGATTTCCAACAGGCTTTTGACGCCGTGCAAAAAGAACTTCATGCGGGCAATACTTATTTGACTAACTTATGCTTTAAGGTGCCAATCTCCACCAATTGGTCTTTGGATACTATTTTTGCGCAAGCTTCCGCAAAATATAAATTGCGCTATCGAGACGAATTTGTCTTTTTTTCTCCGGAGGCCTTTGTGACTATTCGCAATGGGCGAATTGCTACTTTTCCGATGAAAGGGACGATTGATGCAACAATGACTAATGCCCCCAATCAGCTTTTGTCGGACCCCAAAGAAGATGCCGAGCATGCCACAATCGTCGACCTACTACGCAATGACTTGAGCAGAGTCGCCAAAAAAGTCCAATTGAAACGATTCAAATATTTGGATTATCTCGAAACCAATCGCGGCCCAATCTGGCAAATGAGTTCTGAAATTGAAGGGATTTTGCCGAATAATTACCCATCCCAAATTGGCACCATCTTAAGCAAGCTCCTACCGGCAGGTTCTATTACCGGCGCACCCAAGCCGAAGACCGTTCATATTATCGATTCGATAGAAAAGGACTCCAGGGGTTTTTATACGGGTGTGGCGGGGGTTTTTGATGGCGTACAAATGGATAGTACAGTGATGATTCGATTTGTTGAGAAGCAAGGGGGACAGCTTTATTATCGAACTGGGGGGGGCATAACAGCACAGAGCGACTCCGATAAGGAGTACAAAGAACTTCTTCAAAAAATATATATACCACCCAAAAAGGAAAGATTTTTGGTCGAGACGATAAGCTTACACAATGGACGACTTAAAAATCTATCTTGGCATCAGAAGCGACTGGATAAGAGCCGGAAGCAATTGGGTTTTGGCTCCGTGCTTTCGCTAAAAAAATCTTTGGCTAAAGTAATTCGGTATGACTTTGGAAGTCAACAGATGAAGTGTCGAGTTGTCTATGGCAAGCAGATAGAGCAGGTCGAATTGACTGCTTATAAACCCAAAGCCATTGCGACCTTACAATGTGTGGAAATTTCTTCTTTTACCGAAAGGGAGACTACTTTAAAGTGGGCAGACCGGCATTTTTACCAAAATTTGTTGGCACAAAAAGGGGAGGCTGATGATGTGTTGATTATTCGTGATGGTTGGGTGACGGATATTAGTTTTGCCAATGTGGCTTTGTATGATGGAGCAATATGGTGGACGCCCACTCAGCCGCTTCTTGAAGGTACCTTGCGGGCAAAATTGTTGGCAGAAGGCATTATTCAAGAAAAAAAAATTCGACAAGCTGATCTTGGCAATTACCAAAAGCTAAGATTTTTTAATGCCCTGATTGGGTGGGGTGGGGCCGTAGATGTTGATTGCCGACAGATAATTTGCGACAACTTACTTTTCTCAAACACATAGTGCTCCGGCCCAAACGTGTGCTACGGTCTTACCTTTGTTTTTTCCATTCTATCCCAATCTCACCATTATCTGATTAGTGTGACTGCGCCTTTAATGTTTTTCTTTTTGCCATTGATGAACGTGACTTCAACAAAGAATGGATATACATCAGCAGGTAGATCCTTGCCTTTGAATTGACCATTCCAGCCTTTGGATGGGTTGTCATTGTTGTAGACTCGCTGACCCCATCTATCAAAAATTTGGAAGTCCGTAATGTCCAACACTGCAGCGACTTCATCTTCCAAAACAATATTGAAGAAATCATTATAGTCATCATTGTTCGGGGTGAATGCATTGGGTGTTTTAAAGTCTTCATTGTAGATGCGGATGTGATAGGTATTGGTAGAAGTAAAGCAATTGGCTTCATCTGAGATGCTTAAGGTATAGGCGATTTCTTCTTCGGGTGTGATAGAAGGAAAGGCACAATTGGTACAACTTAGACCTGTCTCGGGGTTCCACGAAAAAATATACGGTGACCCAAATTGTACAGGTAACTGAATGGTTGTGCCAGCAAAAATAATAGTGTCGTAGGCCATTGCGGGGAATGGTTGAATAACCGTAACGGTAATTGTATCCATGCCTAGGCAACCACTGCCATCATCCGCCGTGACAATAAAATCTGTTGTTATAGGTGGAAAAGCGGTTGTGGTTGGATTGTTTGGATTTCCGACATAATTGGCTGGGGTCCAAGAGTATGAGTAACTAGCTTGTGAGTTATTGACATTCAAAACAGTTGTATCTCCAACACACATGGTTACATCGGATGCCGTAACGGGTGTTTTGGGTAAGATAGTCACTTCATGAGTCATTTCATCTTCACAGTTGGAGACGGAGTTAGTAGCAGTCAATGTGACCGTATAAGTGCCAGCGCCCATATATACATGGGTTGGATTCTCTTGATTACTAGTAGAGCCATCTCCAAAGTCCCAATGGTATTGGTTGGCATCAGTGGATTGATTGTCAAAGATAAAGGCTTCCAATTCACACCCGGTAAACGAGTTGTTTTCACCCGCAAATTCTGCCTGTGTATCAAATAAGGAGATAATTTTTTCTATGGTAAATTCACAATTTCCATCGACACTTGTCAGGACCAGTTTGATAGGCTGTTGGTTAGAGCCCGGCAAAAATGTATAGCTGTGTGTAGCAGGAGATTGGTTGGAAATTTGGGTGCCATCTCCAAAGTCAAAGATGTAAGAACCTACATCTACGGTGTCTGATGCACTAAGTGTCGCTGTAATTTCATCACCGAGACAAATAGCTGTTTTGTCTAGAGTAAAGTCACCTTCCGGACCAGTGGTCGTAATGAATTTTATGATGGTGTCGGTACAGCCGAAAGACGTCGAAACAACATGGGATATTTCAAAAGTACCTTTCGTAAAAACAGTAAACACATTATCTTGAAACCCAGTGCTTCCATTTCCAAAATCCCAAAAATGGGTGATCGGTGAGTTGGAAGTAGAAGCATCCATAAATTCTACATTTAGAGGATGGCAAAGAACATCTAAGTCATCTACTGATGATGTAAATCCGGCGACAGGGTAGTCTTGGACATTGACAGTCGCTGTTGACTGACCGGGGCATCCCGTCGAGTCTTCTGTAAAATTAAGAACGACATCATAGGTACCGGCGGTGTTGTATGTGGCGACATCACTTTGTGATGTGCTTGTAGCCCCATTGCCAAAATTCCAATTAAAATTTAGAAAAGATTGATGTGCTGTATAGTCGCTTGCGCTAAAATTGATGGTTGAACCCACACAAATGTTTGTTGTAGGAGTTGCTGCAATCACACTAAAGGGTTGGTAAGTATTAATAACAGCAACGGCGGTGTCTGTACACTGAAAAATATCTTTTAGTATTAGTTTAACGGTAAATGGGCCTGTCGAAGGTAAAGAGTAAGTGTGACTTGGAGATGGCCCGGAGCCGGTGGCATCATCACCAAAATCCCAACTCCAAGAACTTAGTGTGGTGTCCCCAGTAGAAACAGATATAAAATCAATACTATTGGGCAAGCAGATTAGTGTGTCCGTAGGGGCAAAGGCTGTTTGTACGCCAAAAACCCTAGTGTATTTCCGCAAGGTATCGGCGCAACCATTTACATCTTCGACGATAAGTTCTATCCATTGGTCACCACTGGACAAAAATGTAAAGGGAAATGGCATCTCCGGTTCGTCGAGTGTCCAAGGTCTTTGTGTGGAAGAGTTCCATCTGTATCCTTTTTGACAATGTGCGTTTACATCTTGCGAATTACTCGCATTAAGGTTGAGATCTTGACCTTTGCAAAGGTGATCTGCTAGCGCAAAATCTGCTTGAATGTCGCGGACATAGACAGTCACCGTATCAAATGTTTCCGGGCAACCGGAAGTATTGTTAATCGCTTTTAGGATAACGGTATAATCACCCGTATTTGCGTAAGTGTGTGTAGTCGTTACATCCGTCGAAGTGCTGCCGTCACCAAAGTTCCATAAAACGGCATCAGCATCTTCGCTTTCGCTAGAAAAATTATAAGCAAATGGGCTTTCGCAAGTCATATCATAGTGAAGTTTGGCAACAGGTCCATGAACCGTGATTAAATTAGCCTGAGTAGTCGTTGAGTGGCAGCCATTGTAGATGACTTCGAGAGTGACGTCATGGGTGCCGGTTTCGTAAAAAGCCCAAGCGGGATTGGCATTTGGTGCACAATGTGATAGTCGCTCCCCATCGGAGAGATAGTGATAGGCATCAATATTTGGGTTGTTGGATAAATCAGTAAAATGAACAGTGTCTCCGGCACAGATATCCGTATTGTCTACAGAAAAATCTAATGCGACGGCATCGCCTACATGTATGGTGCGCACATAAGATGTATCACGGCAGCCGGCATTGTTGACAATGATAAGTTGAACGTCATATACTCCCGGTTGTGTATAAGTGTGGGGAATGTCATTTCCGTTGGTGGCATCTATTGTGGTACCATCACCTAAGTCCCATTGCCAGGTTGTGATTTCTTCTTTCGAAATACTTTGGTCTTCAAAAATGACATCTAATGGCGCACAGCCTGTTGATACATTTGGCAAAAATAGGGCATTGGGGGTGTAGATCTCTACTAGTATTCGTTCGCTCGCTTGGCAGCCACTAGCGGTGGTGACGATTAGGATAGTCGTATCAATGGTCGAGCCTTCTAGAGAATAAGTTGTTGTGTCGTAGTCAACATAGAGATGGGATGGATTTTGTTCGTTAGACGTTGTGCCATCACTAAAGTAGTACGCCCAAGAGACATTATTGGGAGATGATGCCGTAAAGTTGAGCATGACGGGCCATGAGCAGCTATATGCTGGAGATGCCGATGCCGATACAGAAGCTTCTTCGACAAAGAACGTTTTGACTAATTCACCGGAGCATTGCCCATCAGGTGATGTTAATGTTAGTTTGATTGTTTTTTCTCCTACACTATTAAAAATAATTAACGGATTTATTTCGTCGGAAGTAGCTGGATTCGCATCTTGAAATTCCCAAGAGTAGGAGCCTGCCGGAGAAGTATTGGATATTTGGTATTCAGTGTATAGGCACAAAGTATCATTTGGCAAATTGAAGGAAGGTGCTGGGCTGCCAATACCGACAACTAGGTTGGCTTGTTTGACACAGCCGAGAGTAGTTGAAAGCGTTAATGTTACCGGAAAGATGCCGTCAGTGGTGTAATTTTGTGAAGGGGGCGCAGAGCCTGAGTAAGTTGTACCATTGCCAAAATCCCAATCAAAACTATAGGAGCCGGCGGGTGTCGTATTGGTGAAGCTGACATTTAGTGGAGGGTTACAAGCTGTTGGCGGAAAAGGGCTTGTTATAAAAGTAGGGTTAGGCGCATCCGAAGTCTTGACGAAATCCGGAAAAAGAGCAGTCGTATCACAGCCTAGTTTGTCAGTGATGAGTTGCAAGCTGACGAGAAAGTTTCCTTCTGTAGAATAGACATGACTTGGGTTGGGCTGTCCACTTGTGCCGCCGCCATCACCAAAGACCCAGTTGTAGTTGGTTACAGAAATGCCACTAGAGACGGTTGATGTACTTTGAAACTGAACTTCGAGCGGGACACAGCCACTTGTAGGGTCTCCGGTAAAAGAAGGAGTGGGCTTAGAGTATATCGTAATGGGGATGGTACCGACAACCGCTCCGGCCTGTGATTCTTTAAAAGTAACGGTTAAGTTACCGGTGGTCGTAAATATGTGGGAAGGGTTTTGGAGCGTAGAAGACCCACCATCACCAAATTCCCAGTAGAAAGAAGAGCTCGTGGAAGGCGCTGTAAATTGAACATTTAGTGGTGCACAACCTTCAGTATGGTCGGCTGTTTGTGCTAGTAGAATATTGGTAAATCCCAAAAAACTCAATACTAAAAATAGGGTAGATAATCGTAAAAAGTAAGACATGTGTTCCAGTTTTGTGTTGTAGTGTGTGCTCCTGAAAATCAGGAGACTAATAAAAACATATATGCAATAATAGGCATATTTTGGCTTTTTAACCTAAAAAAGAGTAACTTTGAGCCTAAAATAAATAAAATCCCTATGTATAAGTTGCTTTTTTTAAGCTTGTTAGTGTTATTTTCAACATTTTCTGTCCAAGCACAGCAATATCATGACGCTGATCAGTCACTGCCCTGTTTGAATAAAGAGTTTTCTATTGTAGCGCATATTATGCGAGATTCTTTGGGTATAGCGGAACATGACTCTACGTCTATTCGTGCAGCCATCGAAGAGCTAAATGTCCATTTTGAGCCAATCTGTGTCTCGTTTTCTGTTTGTGAATTTAAGTTTCACAATAATTTTCAATATGCTAATCTAGAAGAAGGAGTGGATGATGAAAAGTGGGCTGAAATGCAGTCTCTATATCATAATGATAACCGCATCAATATGTACTTTATATCGGGATTGGGAGATACCGGTGAAGCTGGATTTGCCGGATTAGGAGGTATTACGGTGATGAATGCATCCGGGATTGTTATTGCGGGCTTAGATGCTATACCACATGAAATGGGGCATTACTTTGGTCTGATGCATACCTTTGTAGGAAATGGAACGGAACTGGTAGATGGCTCTAACTGTACGACAGAAGGTGATCAAATATGCGATACTCCTGCAGATCCATTTGATCCAGACAACCCAGATGGGTTAGGTGTTTACATAAATGATTGTCTGTTTATTAGCCTTGAAACGGATGCTAATGGAGCGTATTATGTGCCGGATGTGGGGAATATTATGTCCTACTATCCTTGTGCGTGTGGGTTTACCTACGATCAGTATATGAAGATGGCTAATACTTATCTCAATTCATCGCCCAAGATGTGGTAAGCTATTTTAGTATCTCATCAAAAGTTAGATACGTGTGTAATTTTTGTTCCAGAAAATAATTCTGGATATAGTCACTCCCTTGCGGGGAAACAGCCATGATGAAATCACCACCCCACGCACCTAGTGATTTGATGGCGCCATTAAAATCTGAAAAAAGCTTTTCTTTGACAGGAGTCCGGCCAATCCAATTGCCGGTAATTGTTTCCAACTTTTCGATTATTTGCATGAAGCCCAATTCATCACCTTGGTGAGATAAGGCTTTCGCCAAATAACTAACTTCTTGTATCATTGATTGGGGTGGGTGACCTTTTTTTCGATAAGCTTGGATTGCATCACGGCTATCTTGTTTGTTACCCAAATAGATAAATCCTATTTTTTCCCGAAAGGATGGATCAAATAAAACCGGACGAAACGATGGCTTTGGCAACGTCGAATAAAAAATTGCGGTCTCACTTTTTGCGCAAGCCAAGTCATACCCTGACCCCCCGAATGTATTCGCCAATAAGTCAAAAGGATCGATAGCTAGCTGCTCTGCCAAAGCAGCAATTAATGTAGAGCTAGTGCCCAATCCCCAAGTTCTTGGAAAGTCCAATGTGGATTTTACGAGTGAGATGCTATCCAGTTGTCCACCGAGTTTTTTTGCTTCAATTAGTATTTGTTGTAAGCGGTCTGCGATGGATTGGGACGTAGTCTCTATTGTTAATATTTGCGGAAGCTCAAAAGTAGCTTCAAACCACACATCTCCTTGGTTGTCAATACTTTGCCAAGCCAATTTAGTTTTATTATGCTCTAGATATTGAAAATTAAAATCTTGACCAAATCGAGTAGGAGCAGCAAAGGCTGTCGCACCATCTAGTACGAAGTATTCACCTGCCAACAATAGCTTTCCGTTGGTTCTGATATGTGTGGTAGGTGTTCTATTCATTACAATTTACGGATGGTAGAGAGATGCTCTCTGACGGCTGTAAAGGTGACATTTTTGTTTTTGAAGTGTGCTAAAATGGATTGCGTTTCATTCGGAGAAGCTTCCAGATGGTTGACAATATTAGATAGATGCATTTTCATGTGTCCGTGCTGGATGCCTGTGGTGACAAGTGATTTTAGGGCGGCATAATTTTGCATTAGTCCGGCGGCGGCAACAACTTGCATTAATTCTTCGGCAGCAGGATTTCCCAAAAGGTCGAGAGAAAGTTTAGCCAAAGGGTGCAATGTGGTCAGCCCTCCCACCGTGCCTACTGTTAGGGGTAAGTCCAACCAAAACTTAAAAGATGTCTCTGTCAATTCACAATGACTCAAACTGGCATATTGCCCATTGCGGGCAGCATAAGTATGGCCACAAGCTTCCACGGCTCTAAAGTCATTTCCGGTGGCGATGATGACTGCGTCGACACCGTTAAAAATACCTTTGTTATGGGTCGTTGCTCGGTGCGGGTCAATTTCGGCAATGCGTACAGCTTTCGCGATTTTTCGGGCGATTTTTTGCGAGCCTTCGTGCCCACAACCGGGTCGTTCTTTTCGGGTCAAATCACATTCAACGGATGCTCTGACGATGCAATCGGGAGTGTAATTAGATAGGATAGCCATGATGACTTCTAATTCAAAGTCTTGCAGCTTAGGGTGGCTGCCGATAAAGTCTTCGAGTATACTACCAATACGTTCCAGTACGGAGTTGATAAAATTAGCCCCCATCGAGTCCTTCGTATCAAAAGAGACCAACACCTGAAAATAGTCCGGCTCAATGTCTGAAAAGTCTTTGAGTTCTATATTGGTGATGCCGCCACCTCTAGCTTGCATGTTTTTGGTCAAGTCATCGGTAGCGGACATAAATAGTTCGATAAGCTCTTGCCAATACTCCAGAAGAATTTGTTTGGTGCCTGTCCACGAGAAGTGGACTTGCCCGAGCTTGGTCATGCTGATTACTTCTGCTTTGATTCCTCCCCGTTGTGCCCAAAACTTGGCAGCACTGGAAGCCGCAGCGACAACTGAGCTTTCTTCGATGACCATTGGCACACAATATATTTTGCCATTAATCAGAAAGTTAGGAGCGACAGAGTATGGTAGAATAAAATTGCTGATGACATTTTCCGCAAGGCCGTCAAAAATATTTTGCTCTTTAAGGGAAGGGTTTAGTTGCTGGGCGAGCGTGGAGGATGCTTTGTCATTCACCAAAGTGTTGACCCACTCAATTTTTTGTTGTTTTGTTAGTTTTGAAAACCCCGATACTATTTTTGACATATTAGACTTATGGTTGAAGGGATTAGGCTTTGATTGTCAATAATGATTGGGCCAGTTGATAGCCTCTAATCTGCGAAGATACAAAATCTCTCAAATCTTGATAGTCTCCTTGTGCATGTTGTAAAAAATTAGAAGCCTGTCCGTAGACGGATTTTAGTGGTGATTGGGCGACTAGGTAGTAGCCATCCAAATAGTTTTTGATACCCCCGGAGATGATGATTTCGGTATCACTAAATTTATTTTGCTGAGTTTGGTCTTTTAGGAAACGCAGCATCTCGATAGCAGAATGTCCAATGACCGCCAAGGGCTCGGCAAGTTCTTGATTCTTGGGTGTTGCACGCAACATTTCGAGCTTTGAAAAGTTAGTCCCACCGGCAGCCCCAAAGTCGATGGCGACCGGTAGCTGAAGTAACGCTTCCATGCTTTTTGGTCCAAATCCTTGCCCTACTTCCTTGATTATCAGCGAAGTATCTGGAATTTTGCTAATCAATCTCTTGATGGTGTCAATGGGTTTGTGTTGAATCGTATCACCTTCGGGTTGGATCCATTCCTGCAAAGGGTTGACATGAACAATAAGTCCATCTACCTGAAGTTTTTTGAGTAACTCGGTGATTTTGTGTAGTGATCCGTTGTGCAATTCGTGTTCAATTTGTGCGATACCTAAGTTAGCGTACAAGGGCTGAGCACCAATTATTTTGCGCAAATCAAAATCACCAAAATGTGTGTCATCATAGAGGAGATTTCGGCAAGACCCCAGACCCATCCCAAGCCCAAATTCATTGGCAGCTTTCGCTAAATTGTGGTTAATGGTGCCGGCCATTTTTGCACCGCCGGTCATGCTGGATATCCAAATTGGTGCTTTCAGCGGCTTACCTAAAAAGGTGAGACCGATGTCTATATTTGCCTTAGGGTGGGCAGCCAGCATAGGCTCGTAGTAAAACCTACTGTCTAACTCTCCACGATTAATTTGTGCCATAAACGCCAGCTTGATGTGGTCTTGCTTGCGCAAATGGGCATTTTCGTCGTGATATGGTTTTAGCTTGTCCATGCTTTATTGTACGAGATGAGTAGGTTTAAGTGCGTTTTTTTTGAAAGAACTTAGTCAAAACTTGACTACATTCTTCTTCTTTTATGCCGTATTCAATTTTGGTCTTGGGATGAAGAATCTCTTTGCCAAATCGAAAAAATCCTTTTTTGTCATCAGCAGCACCATAGACGATGCGTCCTATCTGGGCCCAATTGAGCGCACCGGCACACATGGGACAAGGCTCTAATGTAACAAAAAGGGTGCAGTCATTTAGGTATTTGCCACCAAGATAGTTAGAAGCTGCGGTCAATGCAAGCATCTCCGCATGGGCGGTTACGTCATGAAGAATCTCCGTTTGATTATGCGCACGGGCGATGACCGTATTCTTACAGACGACAACAGCGCCAACGGGAACTTCTCCTGCCATTCGGGCTTTTTCGGCTTCCGCTAATGCCAATTTCATAAAATGCTCATCACTCAACGCTGTAATCATTACTTTTTTCTGCAAAGATAAGGAATACTGCTGATTACAAGACACTGCATCTTGTTTTTGTGAACAAACACCAAAGTGAATGCTGGAGACCTACGATAATTTTAGTATAGGAGACTTACTATCGAAGTAGAGAATTTGTTAATGAAAGATAAACGGCTGCTATTTTTTTTATTTAAGCCTTTGTGGTTTTTTACCTTTGCGGATACTAAAAAAAGAAGCAATGAACAAAACAATTACCATCCTTTCCTTTGTGATGCTGTTTTTTATAGCATCCTGTAGTCAATCTCATAAGGCTATTCATTCACATCCTAATAGCACATCACATCATAAAGAACATGCTACTCATTGGAGTTACGGGCATGGAGAGACATCGCCTGCTCACTGGGCCGAAGTAGAAACAGAATCTATGTGTGGTGGTGAACATCAATCTCCCATTAATATCGAGGAAAGCAAAGTGATACCGAAAAATGACTTGGTAAAAAATTTGACGTTTAAATACTCCCCACGTATGGCACTTAGTAGAGTGGCTAATAATGGGCATTCAATTCAGTTTAATTTTAAAGTAGGCAACTCAATTCTTTACAACGGAAAAGAATTTGAGTTAAAGCAACTTCATTTTCACGAAAGCTCTGAGCATACGATCAATGGTAAGCACTATCCAATTGAAATTCATCTAGTACATGTTAGCAAAAAGGGAGAAATTGCAGTGATTGGCCTTTTTGGAGCAGAAGGTGCTGATAATCAATTGATTGAAACTCTGGAGACTTTCTTGCCAATCAAAAAAGGTGTTGCAAACGATATTGAACAGAGTATAAACTTGAAGAAATTTTTGCCAAAAGGTTCAGCCTATTATTCTTATACAGGATCATTGACAACTCCTCCCTGTAGCGAAGGGGTGAATTGGATTTTGTTTAAGAAGCCTATTATTTTGTCCGCTAGCGAAGTCGCAAAAATGAAGCAGGATATGCCTTCGGATAACTTTCGTCCAACTCAATCCTTAAACGGTCGTTCCGTTTATTTGAATCACTAGTCAACATAGGAGATCGTTCTTAGGAATGGGGTTGCAAGGCGGCAGTCAAGTTTTACATAGAGATCATTTATCTTTTTCGGCAACGAATAGACAAGGGCATTAGGGCCATCGCATTATAACTTACTCAAGTTTCGGCACCCAAGAAGCCCAGTATTTATTGACCCCTGTCAATACTTTGATAAAACCCCAAAGATTAAAAACCGTTGGCCCTTAGCCAATCCATCAAAGCTAGGACATATTCCTACCATTACACCACTATCTCGGACTACCGAAAGTAAGAGCACCGAATAGCAAGCATTCGTGCATTCGTGGCTTTTTCTGTGTGTAGAGTAGCAAGCATTCGTGCATTCGTGGCTTTTCTATGTGTAGAGTAGCAAGCATTCGTGCATTCGTGGCTATCTCTATGTGCAGAGTAGCAAGCATTCGTGCATTCGTGGCTTTTCTATGTGCAGAGTAGCATCATTCGTGCATTCGTGGCTATCTCTATGTGTAGAGTAGCATCATTCGTGTATTTTTAAGAATTAAATTCAATATTTATAACATACTGACAATCAGCTATATATCCGTTTGTAAACGTTTATAAACGTATAGATACGTAAGTAAACGTTTAACAAACGAATAAATCTTGACAACACCCCCACCTTTGCCCTGTCGACAAAAAGTGGACAAGTTGATGTGGCAATCGCATCACGTATTTTTAAACCTTTTAATTTTGAATTATGAACAACTTACGCAACCACGTACTCCTTATTGGCAACCTAGGTCAAGATGTAGAAATCAAGAAATTTGAGAATGGCAACCATGTTGCTCGTGTCTCTCTAGCCACCAATGAATCTTACAAAAAAGACAATGAATGGGTCACAGAGACCCAATGGCACCGTATCGTTGCTTGGGGCAAAAACGCCGAGCGAATGGCTAACCACCTCAAGAAAGGACAACAAGTCGCTATTCAAGGAAAGTTGAAGTACAATATCTTCGAAGATAAGAATGGCATCACCCGTACCATCGCTGAAGTAATTGTCAATGAGTTTATGATTACTGGAGTTAAGGAGAAGGCTGCAACCAATGCTTAAGGCAAATCCCTTCTATTTTCTATGCAGAAAGCATCTTCGGGTGCTTTCTGCTTTTTGTGGCTGCTAAGAGTATGTTTTGGTAATGGCGACTAATCAAACCGATACCAGATTCCCATCTGAAATACCCCCTTGATCTTATTTACATATTCTTGGCTAGCGATAAAGATTCTGGTCAGAATTTTGTCATCATCTTGCACCACATCCTCTATCGAAAGTTGAATAACACGGTCGGGTAGATTCCAAGTAGCAGATACTCGGTTATCATTTTCTGCTTTCTCGGGCTTTCCATATTCTTTTTCTAGCAATAGGTAAGTCTTGTGAACATCATCCATAGAGTTGTATTCAGTAACTGCTGCGACGGCCATAGTGTGTCCATCTAAGGTTACTGTTGACTCCATGATGGGGAAGTATAAATTTCGAAATTTCACGGATTTCATCAGGCTTGAATTCAGCCCGGGCTCAAATTGTACGTATGCAGAATCTTCCTTGGAGTATTTGTTGTGCTGTGAACCATTTTTCTTTACAAACCCTCTAGCAATCCGATGGTGGTCAACGGCATCTTCGTAGAACCTTTCGGCATCGAAGGTTTTAAAATCAATTTGATCTAGGTCAATAACATCTTCGGCAATCTCTGCTGTGTGTTTGAAATTTGCAAAATGTAAGGTCAATTTTATCAACTCGCCTTCATCAAATTTAAAGTCTCCGTTTTTATCAAAAAATAAGGTAAAATATAGGTTCTCAATAAATAAATCTCGGATCTTAACACCCTCTACTTGGTTGACATCAAACTCATATTGATTATACTCCGGAAAAGAGTCAATCTTTTTTGAATACTCTGCAAGGTAATAATTGCCCTGATAGTCATACTCGGCTTGCACGACAAAAAAGCTTTCATAGGGCACTCCGACAGCGAAGGTGCAGTATGGTTCGAAAGTGTGTTTATCCTCTTTACTGGTCTCATGACCTAGGCGCTCGAATGCATGGGCATTCGCAAAAAGACTAAGCTTTGGGGAGCCTTGACCTTGCGGCAAATTATACCTGACAGAAAAGGGCTGGTTGGCCATCTCCAAGGTCATTTCGGCTTGGTTGATGGCAATTTCCCGATTACCTTGAAGGACAACTAGCCCACTTGGTAGCTGAGCAGAAACGCCAACTTGTATGCCCAGAAGAATTAGTAATAAAATGTATCTCATTGTATCGTTTTTATGTAACTATTCGGCATGTGAGCTTTTGAGATGGAAAAGAGACTTTTTGATCCCTCCTAATTCAGGAGAAATAGTTACGTTTTTAAAATAAGGAATCACTTGTGTATCAAAGGTAGTTGTTTCTATTTTTAGATGCTGTAAGATGTATAAGTGCTACTTATTTCTTGATAACTGTCTGTACCCCTAACATAATTGATTTCCAACGACGCATAAGGTTCACGAATAACCTGCATTCGTGCATTCGTGGCTATCTCTATGTGCAGAGTAGCATCATTCGTGCATTCGTGGCTATCTCTATGTGCAGAGTAGCATCATTCGTGCATTCGTGGCTATCTCTATGTGTAGAGTAGCATCATTCGTGCATTCGTGGCTTTTCTATGTGCAGAGTAGCATCATTCGTGCATTCGTGGCTATCTCTATGTGTAGAGTA